>JANHFR010002832.1:5168-24533 GCA_032468015.1 Mimophis mahfalensis | reverse complement strand
GACCTGGGAGGAAACCTGAGATTCGAACCCTTTACATACACACACCCGCGAAAACTTAAAAAGGCATACACACACACACACACACGCGCGCACATATGTATACATAAAAGGAGGAATAAAATAATAACAGGAGCCATAACGAGACGTCCCACCATGAAGCTTCCAAGCCAGCCTCCGACTGCAGGAGTCACAAAATTGCCCTTCTGGATGAAGTGAAAAGCTCCCTTTGGGAAGCCTGGACGCCAAGGCCGCCCCCGAGGCGCTGCAAGGGGGGGATTCGCCCCCCAATTCTCCAAACCCCGTTGGAGAAGTCCCTGCACCCCTCTTGCAAAGCCCCCCTTCCTCCCGCCGCTCCGGAGCCCCGAGAGCCCAGCAGCGGCAACCTCCCCTTGCAGACCCTTGCTCCCCCGCTCCCTCCAGGGCTCCTGGGCATGCACAGAGTGCCTTTCCCCTGCACGCCCGGGAAGCACGTGCTTCCCTCCTTCACAGGCCTTTCAGAAACTGGGGATCGTCGAGGGGGCAGGGGGGAGAAAAAGCCGCCCCGCGTGACCCCCGGGGTCTCCCCAGCCGCCTCTTCTTCCCTGTCCGATGTTCGAGATACCCAGGGCGCCAAAGCCGCCGCGCACCCACCTGTCCCGTCCGCCATCTTGGCTGCGCCACGCGCTGCTTCGGACGCACGCGCGCTGCTGCGCTCTCCCGCCACCCCGCCAGGAACCGGAAGTGGCCTCTCCGCCCACTTCCGCCTCCCATCCCGGCAGGCAGCGCGCCGAAAGGGCGGACCTGAAAGGAGCATTGAGGATAAGAGAATGTTAAACGGCCAGCAGGTGGGCGGGGGAAACGGACAATTATAGACTAACGAAACGCTCTTCTCTTTATTTTCGGGTCGATTTGAATTACATGTAGTCCTTAACAGTTTAGTGACGGTTCAAAGTTAGAACGGCACTGAAAAAAGTAATTCGTGACCGTTTTTCATACTTATGACCATTGCAGCATCCCAATGGTCACATGATCAAAATTCAGACGCTTGGCATATGGTTCACATTTATGACCAGTGTCCCGGGGTTACGGCATCCCCTTTTGTGAACGTCTGACAAACAAAGTCAATGAGGAAGACCGATTCACTTAACAACCGGGTTCCTAATTTAATCACGGCAGTGATTCATATAACAAACCTGGCAAGAATAAAGAGTATAATGGGGCAAACTCCTTTTAAAAATGTTTCACTTAGCAACATAAAATGGCTGCTGTCCTAACATGAGGACTAACCTGATGAGTAGCCAGAGAATGCTAGCTGGGAGGATTCTGAAATGTTGAAATCCGCATGTCCGAATGTTTTCAAACCTGAGCAATGCCTTACTAGCCCAACCTTATTCGCAACCCGATGGATTCCCCCCCCCCACCCCCCTCAATCTAATTGAGACAATAGCCACAAAGCAGCAGGCTGGGGGGAAAAAAGATTTCCCTCTCTATTGCTTATGGATGGTTCTGAAAGTTGAACCTTTATAAAAGGGGAGGGGTAACCGATTCATTTTGAGCTGTGAAGGCTCTTGCATATTATTTGGATAGCAAAAGGGACTAACATCAGATGCTTCATTTGAGAATATGTTATACTGGTATTTAGACTAGATGATACAGAAGACAACACCTTGCACACCAATTGGGAAAGCTCTCTTCATCTCTTCAGTAGCAATAGCATTTGATTTATATACCGCTTGTCAGGGCTTTCAACCCTCCCTAAGCGGTTTACAGTCAACATCTTGCCCCCAACAATCTGGGTCCTCATTTTACCCACCTCGGAAGGATGGAAGGCTGAGTCAGCCTTAAGCCTGGGGGATTTGAACTGCCTAATTGCAGGCAGCTGGCAGCTAAGTACTACATGCAGCATTCTACCACTGCACTACCATAGTTTCAGTGGGTTTGGCTCACAAAGTGCAAGCAAGTAGGATTGGGATGTTTTCAGTAGCAGGAACCCAAGGTGACCTGTAGGCCGTCTCCTTTCAAAACATTGAAGAAGACATGCCCATTTAATTATTAGATCACGTTGCGTTCATCTGTAAGAATACTAATTATTAAAAATCTCCATACCAAGCCATGGGCTTTCTCATGTCAGTCTTCCTCCTGCAACAGACATGAAGTCAAATTGATATTAAAACATAGCATGCCAGCATTTTATACCTAATGGTAGTGTGTTGAATGGGTCACAATTGCATGTCACATAAATTAAGCCTAAATCAATCAAGCGTAGCCAATGCACGTTGGTCTGAATGCAGATACTGAAATGCTTTAATTATGATGGGAAAGAATTGCAAAAATCAATATGGCAAGGTTTTTCAGCCTGTAGCACAAATCTATTATTACTTTAATAACATAAATAAATAGCATACTCGTGAGAAGGGAGGAGAGGCAAGTCCTTACAGGGGTTGTTCAAAATTAACTTTATTTAAAGTTGAATATATGGGGAAGGTTACTTAAAAAAATATTATTCCCACATCCCAATTAAGAAACCAGTTTATTTTCAAAGAACTCATGTCAGATCCACATCAAATTACACAACCAGCTAAGACTCTGGCAAAGTAAACATTCAGATTATTTCAAGGCAGAAATTAATCCAATACAGAACCCTGAGAACACAGCTTAGAAATCCATTTGGGTTCAAATACAGAACTATTTTGAAATTCCCTCAAGTCTCCCCAATGGCTGTTCACATCATGTTGCTCCTGTTGATTTCAATATAGCCTCCATCAGAAGCACAGCACTGAGAAGAACACAATACATTTGGTGACACTGATCAAAATGGCTTTTAAAGCTTTCCCTCATCTCAATGAAAACAAGGAAACTGTTCCGATCGTTTTCAGCCAACACTGCAAATATTTCATAGTTTTCACTTGTGGCCTGTGGATGACGGAAAAATTCCAAGAAGCTGCAAAACAGAATATGGGCCAACAGTAAACAATACGTGGAGTTCTCTCAAACTTGTAATTTAAGTTCAAGGAATGACAAGGTGGAAAGAACCAGGAATGTCGGAACAAAACTCCCTGTGGCACAGGCAAAGGATACATTTAAAAGTGGAAGGAGATATCACCCAATGTATTGGGGCTCGTAAGTGTCCTCACTTCATCCTGTGGGAAGCTTAAGTGACATTTAACACACCGAGGAACAAAAATTGTTAAGTTTCACACCGTTCCTACTGACTACTGCAGGAAGGTTTGCTCAAGTTCTTCCGACTCTTCCACGAGACCTATCCATGGATGGAGAGCACGGGAAATGTCATTATCAGGAGCACGAACACACACAGTCAGAAGCCCTGACCGGAGGGCGCGATCATCTCCTGCACCACCAAGTGCAACAGGTTGTTCTGCTCCGCCGTCAGCAGTGGCCACAGTTCCTTCTGCAAAACCTTCAGCGATTCCAAGTCTTTCTCCTGGCAGGCCATGACGGCGGACTGGAGCAGCAAGAAAAGCTCCGGAGGAACATAGCCCGAGGAGGCATCTAGGGCTTCCCAAGAGTACTTCTCCAAGGTCTGGGCGTGTTCGGGCAGCAGCTTGGACGGTGGAGGCTGCAGCAGGAGCAAGAGCAGCACTCGGGTGACCTCGCAGTGGAGCAGGTGGTCCAGGAAGGCGCCGGGAAGTGCCGGGGCACCGCCGGCGGAGGAGGAAGAGGCCGGGGCGTTGGTTGAGGGCCCGCCGCCTCCTTGGGCCAGCTGCTGGGCCTGTGTCAGCACCGCCAGGGCGCCGTCGTAGTCGCGGCCGAGCAGCAGGCAGGAGGCCACGTCTCGCAGCCCGTGCAGGGCCTCCAAGGGCAGGTGGCCCGCGGCCAGCAGGTCGGCAGCGCGCAGGAGAGCCGGCACGGCTTGGCTCGGTTCTCCGGCGGCGCGCAGCTCGTTGCCCAGCTCCAGCCACAGCCCTGCCGCCAGCGCCGGCTGCCCCAAGTCGACGTGAAGGCGAGCGGCGAAGGCCACGCAGCCGTGGGCGGCCGGAAGGTACTCGGAGAGGCCCAAGCCGGGGCCTTGCCGCAGGCGGAGCTCCCGCTCGTGGCGCAGCCAGAGCCGCGCTGCTTCGGCCAGCGCCGCCGCTTCTCCCGCCGGGTGGCCCAGGCTCTGGGCGCAGCGCGCCACCGCCAGCTGGCACCAGGCCGCGTACGGGAGGCTCTCCTGGGCGCGCAACTCCCGCGCTAGCGCCGCGAACTGCTCCGACGCCTCCGACACGTTGGGCTTGCGCAGGAAGCGCTTGCGGAGCTTGGACGACACCAGCCGGTAGCGCGTCAGGAAGTCGCCGCCGGCCCCCGCGCCCGAGGACGCCTCGCCAGGGCCGAAGCCCGAAGACGAGCCGGCTCCGGTTCCCGGGACGGAGAGCATGGCGCCGGCCTTCTCGAGAGTCTCTTGCTCGCGTCGCGCTGGAAGTGACGCTTCCGCGTTGCTTAGAAACGGCCCGGATGTGAAAAGGGAGGGGGGACTAAGTGAGGCCTGCACGAGCAGCTGATTGGCTGGTTTAAATTGCGGAAGAGTGGGGTGATGAGAATGGCAATCTTACGGGTAGTCCTCGACGTACGACCGTCGTTGAGCCTAAAAGTTATGGGTCTAAAGGAAGACCGTTCTTTAAATGAGTTTTGCCCCCATGTTATGGCTTTTCTTGCCATAATTTATGTTAAATGAATCCTTGCAGGTCTTCGGTTAGTTATAGCACCGCCATTAAATGAATCTGGCTCCCCCATGAACTTGGCTTGTTGGAAGGTTGCAAAAGCGGATTATGTGATACTGCCACCGTCATAAATGTGAAGCAGTTGCCAAGCGGTCTGAATTTTGCAATGTCTCTGGAGATTTTCAGTCATCCAGGTCCTGGTTGTCCCAAGGGTGTTTTTTTTCCCAAGAGGCAACTGGACTTTTGGGTTTTTCTTTGAAGACGTTTCGCTTCTCATCCAAGAAGCTTCTTCAGCTCTGACTGGATGATGGTGTAATTGATTCTTTGCTCCATAATGCACAGCAGAGATCGGGGTGGGCTTGTCTCAGAAGATTTAGCTCTGAAAAATGCTTTGCAATGAGAAATGAGAATGCCGCCTGTCCATCGTATCAACTATGTTTGGGCAACTACCACTGTGGGAACCCTTTTGATAACACTAGCAGGCAAAATGTATTTTATTCCTGAAACTTAGAATGTGTATTCCAACAAAGAATTCTGTATACTTCCCTAAAACGTGTTTCTAAAATGTGTGTTCAGCAAATCTCAGCACACACATCCCTTAACAAGGTTCCTTTGTTCATAGAAACATTGAGAAGTTTTCCTTGCATATGAAATGTTGCTAAATGCCATGATGCAATACTAGCCACATTCTAGTCTATAAAGCAGAAGGATTTTTTTTTCTAGTGACTTTTTGCAAGAGGTTTGTGTTGAGGGGTTGTAATCTTTCTAAGTCACCCAGTCTCTCTTTCTGCAGAATTAAAAACTGATTACCAGCTAGCCTCATTGCTTTTGGGTTTCATTCGATTTACCTGCCTCACAGCCAAAAGATATGTGAAATAACCTTACAATGGGGAATGGAAGGATTTATACTCCTTGAAGACATTCTTCCATGTTCCATCCCACCATCCATCCAGTCAGAGCTGAAGAAGCTTCTCACTTGAGAAGCGAAACGTCTTCAAAGAAAAACTAGAAAGTCCAGTTACCTCTTGAGGAAAAAAACAATCCCTTTTGGGGCAGCCAATGCAATGAATATCCTCCTTTCTCAGCTGAGAAGAGATAGGAAGTTACATGCTCATTATTCCAATATTTTAAAATGTTTGGGGGCAGATTCACAAAGCAGCCTGCTGTGGCCTCGGGTCCCGAGGATGCCTTACCCTCAGATGAGGATTTGGAGGATGATGATGAGGAAATGGAAATGGAAACAGGCAACGTGCCGGCAGGGGCTCCTCCCCTGGCATGCCAGCAAGAGCCAACTGTTGCCAGCTTACCACTGAACTCCAGCCAAGCTGAGGAAGAGCCAGACCGTTGTTGGATGCCAGGGAGAGAAGAAAGGCTCGGTGTCAACAACAGCAGCAGCAGCATGCTAGGAGGAGGGGCCGGAAGATGTTGGGTCACTAATTAGGCCACACCCTGCAACGTATAAGAAGGGTGTGGCTACGCCAGAAGATCGCGGAGAACAATTTGTTCATTCATCGGATGTCTGCATTTTCCTCTGGATTAATTGCCTGTTTGAACTCCACAGAGAAGCTTCTGGCTGTCTGTTCCAGTTTGTTATCTCTTGGGACTAGTGCCAGTCTTTGACTGTTTGACTGATAACTCTGGCCGTGTGCTAGCTGCTGCTTAAAGGGACAGTGTCTATAAGCTATATTAGACCTTATTGTGCTGGGGGTTAGGTTTTGTATCTTGCCATTGGAAGTGGGGGACAGGACACAGCTCTTGGTTTTACGGCTCTTTCCATACAATACACTGGGCTGAAATGTGTTGTGCAAAGAGGGTTCAATAAGCTGTGCGTTAACTTAGCCCGTTCTGTGAACTCAGCCATCAAACTACCAGAGCCTCATATTCGTTCACATGGACCATTGGCATGATTTCTTTAAATAATGAGTTGCCTTTATCTTGCAGGACAAGAGTAAGCAACATAAAACACCTTACCCATAAATAGCATCTCAAATTTCTTTTTACATGTTTATTTTGCAGCTCTCAAAACCTTATCTGACCACATCTCTGACTTGCAGAAAACGAATGACCTAGTTTCCTCACACACATGGACACACACACACACACACAAGGATATCCTGTGTGTGAGTGTGTGTGTGTGTGTGTACACACCTCCCACTTCTCCAGTTCAAAAATTACTGACTGAAAATCCATTAGGATTTTCCAAGGGTCTGCAAACTTAAACACTAAAACATCTGATCTGCATACCACTTCTTCTGTGTCCAGATCAAACTTTAGACTTCCAGAATGAAACCATCTTCTTGGCTTGGTTGTTGGCTAAAAAGAAGTTTATTGGTACATGTTTCTTGGTAGTAGCTGACCTACCAGCAAATGAGCCAGGCTATGCATCTCTCCACATTCCCAAGACTGTGTTGTTATCCGCTACGAACCTCCACTTGAGCATCTCAAGTTTTAAACTTGGACACTCCAATACTCAACCTATTCAGGGTCCTCCAAGTAGTATTAGGTCCAATCCTTCAGCCATATCATCCGTTAATGTTCTTCCTTACTCAGTGGTCTCCTCCTTCCTTCTTCTCAGAAGAAGCTGCATAAAGTTACAGTGGAATACCCCAATTTTATTAATTGCTACTTCTCACATTTGATGGTGCTATTTTGACTTTATGTCCTTGTCTAAGTACAAGGAAGGTAAGGCATAAGAAATCCAAAATCCCACTACTGCCAAACCAAAACTCTTAACTCCACCCCACCCCGTTTTGATTCTTCCTATTTCTCTAAAAAGAAGGCAATCTATTTCCCCTATGTTCTTTCTCAGCTGTTTCATCTAGTGGTTAAAAAAACACAACCGAATAAATTTTGACAGGCGGCAAGTTCGGCCAACCACATCCATCTCTTCATCTTGACAAGAGCTTTAAAGCTCAGCTGATTGAACATACATTTTAGGAAGTTCCCAAAAGAGAAGCAGTGTGAAAGCTTCAATCTCATCAGGGTGAATGTCTGAATGGACATGTCAAGGTATGTGATGACTTAAGCCATTTAATTTTGGCGTGGGGTCGGTTGATGATGGAGGGTTGAAGCAGGTTGAAATGTGAATTTAGCCTCTGGGTTTTTAGTGATTAATTTAGTGCCATAGTTTCAAACTCTACATAATGGAAATCTAAGAAACCGGCAACCACATGTACGCCTCACTGACAAACTATTGGCACTTAAAGATCAAAAATAATGCTTCTAAGAATGGGCAATTTTAGGAACTACATTTTAAAAAACTATTCTTATTTTGCAGCCAAATAGGAACATGCAGAGTGATGTGATAGCCCATGCATAGGCAGGGTTGTTTTTAATTGGATTTTATGCTTTTGATGTTTTTCTGATGAAATAAGTACATGGCTGTGCTCATGGGATTTACTAAATACAGGTAGTCCTCAACTTACAACAGTGCATTTAATGACCGTTTGAAGTTACAACAGCACTGAAACTAGTGACTAATGACCATTTTTCACACTTACGACCAGTGCAGCCTCCCCGTGGTCTGTGATTTACATTCAGATGTTTGACAAGTGACTCATATTTATGACGGTTGCAGTCGTTTTGTGACTTTCTGGCAAGCGAACTCAATGGGGAAACCAGATTCACTTAGTGGCCGTGTTACTAATTGAACCACTGCAGGGGTTCACTTAACAAACGTGGCAAGACAAGTTGTAAAATGGGACAGATTCACTTAAACACATTTTTCTACTCAACAACATAAATTTTGGGCTCAGTTGTACTTCTAAGTTGAGGATTTCCTGCAGCTGTGATTGCTTCTGAGATGCCCAGTAGAATTTGCTCAGCCAAGCAGATGCATACAGGCAGGGAGCATTATGGGAAAAAAATTAGGAATCTTGGTAGCTAATTGATCGTTTCCCAATCCTGCTTCAGAAGAGTTTGCTCCAGAAATCAAGCTGGAATTTTTAAAATATTATATTATCTCAATCTAGAGAGCACAAAAACCATGTTCTTCTCCAGAGCCCACGAAGAGGAGAAGCTAATAGAAAATTTGATTGAACCCAATAAAAATCAAGGAAACTATAACTGCTTTTCTTCGATTTCTAAAGACAACTAGAGAACATGTTATAGGGCCCATTTGACATTGCAGTGTGTAATCAGTTGCACAGCAAACAAATGTTATTTTTGTTCTTTTTTTGTTGTTGTTAAAACTATCTTTGAATATTTTAAACAAACTGCAAATGTAAAATTCTACATTTATAGTGTGTGCAAATGTAAAAAGCACCTGATTCAGGGGCTCAAGCTTATTTAAATCTATTGACAGCTCTCAGCCATGGACGTACCCTATCTAGATATTTGTCAAATGCCTATGGGTGCCCACCTACCATGGGGACAATAACAAAATACAAACATAACATGGAAATCAAAGAACAATGTCAAGAACCAGATACAAATATGCTGTCAATCCTGCTGGACTACATTAACATCCCACTCCAGTGCCTGCAAAGCTAATTGTTCATGGCTATTTTTTTAAAAAAATTGCCTTTGAGACAGTTTTTCATTCTTGGTGATTTCCTTTCTTCCTAGGGCTGACAGAGGAGGACTGGCCCATAGTCACCCCAGTGGCTTTGTGCCTAAGTTGGAACTAGAACTCACTGTCCCCTGGTTTGTAGCCCGGCGCCTTAACAACTATACCAAAGTGGGGCTTTGTGGCTTTAAAAGTATAGATTCAAAGCCGTGGTGGCGCAGTGGTTAAAGTGCAGTACTGCAGGCTACTTCTGCTGACTGCCAGCTGCTTGAAATTTGGCAGATCGAATCTCACCAGGCTCAAGGCTGACTCAGCCTTCCCTCCTTCCAAGGTGGGTAAAATGAGAACCCAGACTGTTGGGGGCAATATGCTGACTCTGTAAACCACTTAGAGAGGGCTGTAAAGCACCATAAAGCGATATATAAGTCTAAGCGCTATTATTATTCACAAAGCCAAGAGCTCTGGGAGGGCAATAGGAATGGTTTACAGAGAAGGAACAAGTCTAGAGTTTCATTCCTGCTGGGTTAATTAAGAAATGAGGAGCTACCAAGAGACGTAAGGAATTGCCTCATTATTTCTGCCATTTTCCTTCCATAGCAGTATGGACATCAATTCCCCTCTCAGCAAGGACCCCCGTAATGGATCGAATGAATCCACATGTACAATCCAGGATGGCTTTTTGACAGAGACCCTGCCTGCCATGTACTCCATCATCGCCGTCATCGGTTTCGTTAGCAACCTCCTGGCGCTTTGGGTCTTCAGTTTTGGCGCTCTGAAGATCAACTCCATCACGGTGTACATGAAGCACCTTGCCATTGCCGACCTCGTACTCTCCCTCTGTTTGCCCTTCCGGGTGGCCTACCAGAACCACAGTGGTCCTCCTGCTCTCTGCAAGATGGTAGGCATGGTCTTCTACATCACCATGTACGTCAGCATTTTGCTCCTCAGCTTAATCAGCCTGGACCGCTACTTCAAAATCATCAAGCCCCTTCAGCAGTTCCGCATTCACTCAACGTCCTTCAGCTTCGCCATGTCCGTGGTGGTCTGGGCCATCTGCTTCGTCATGATGCTTTGCTTCCTTTTCGACACTAATAAAAGCGGACCTTGTGACCGCAAGTGCTTCCATTTCAAGTACCGAAGCACCAGCGGAGGCATTCTCAACATGTTGGGCGTGGCTTTTTTCTTCCTTTTGCTCTTCTTTTTCCTTTATTCCTACGGTAAAATCTCGCTCCGGCTACGCGCGGTCTCTTTGAAGAAAACCCAGCAGCGGAGTAAGAGGATGAGCACCAGAATTGTAATAAAGACATTTGTGGTTTTGGTAGTCTTCGCCGTATGCTTTGTCCCCTACCATGTGGTCCGAATACCCTACATCCTGAGCCAAATGAAGATCATTTCTGAACAGCACATCCAGGCCCTCCACCTTGCAAACGAGCTGGTCCTGTGCATTTCGACCCTCAATTGTTGTTTTGATCCTGTGATTTTTTTCTTTCTGTCCAGCAGTTTCAAAAGATCTTTGCTGGATACCACTCTCCGAAAACTGAAGTGGGTTTCTCAAAACAACCCAAGAGTATTGTATGTCAAATAATCCATCACAGGGCAGAAAAGGACTAAGTTGCGTTAACTAGGATAAACTTCTGGATAAGGAGGTCTTCTTGCTAGATCAACCTTCTTCAAGATGGTGGGGACCAGAAGTTGCAATGATGAAAAGCCCTAGTTAAGGATTTTTTTAAAAAAAAATCCAACAAGTCCAGAAGACACCAGGACCTAACCTGAATTTAGACATCACTCAGTGAAAATACCGATATATGTTAAGAGGAAACACAAGCTATGAATGGGATATTTAGTCCCTACTGACGATGGGCCATATTTGAATTTTTTTTTCTGAGAAAACCAAGGATAAAGCAAGAAAGATGAATGTTAAAAATAACTTGTGAGCGCTGACAAATTTGGTATGTTTAGGCAGAAAACTGAGCATGTTGCTTTTAAAAGTTTATCAAACTATTCTTATGGTCTTAAACTTTTTGTTTATACTTGGCCTAAATCTTTTCTCACTGACTCTACTTCAGTCTTCTAAAGAAACAGGAAATATACTGGCCATTATCTTCTGCATAATTAGAAAAGCCCTTAGATGTTGAAATGCATCGTTGTTTTTGGCTTCTTTGGAAGCTCAATTTTCTACATATTCATCTCCAGATTAAGGAATTGTTCATTGAAAATGATTTCCTTCAAGTCCTTATTTGCTTACAGTAACCCTTTAAATGGGAACAATAATTCTCGGAAGACATTTCTTCTCACTTCTAGGAAGGAAACAAAATCTTCCAAGAATTATTGTGAGTTTGAATAGAATTGGGCATTTCTATATGCCAGATTTGTAGAATGCTAAAAAGAGGGAAAACTGCTGCTGCTGAATGTTAGGCACCCTATGAACGATGAGATGAATATGATCGTTTCTTAAAAAAAAACCACAATATTAAAATTGGTTTAAAATGATGTTTCATTTAAAGAATTTGGAGAAATTGATGGGCAGGGTATTTTTTACTGGAAAGCAATTACATTTGATATTTTGGCTTTTTCAAGGATCAGAATAGGCTTGCAGTGATTCTTGAGGCTTAAAAGAGGCAGGCATCTAAAATCGAAGTGTTAGTGCAGTGAAGTAGCAAGTTCAAGAGAGAGATGTGGTGAGGTCTATCGCATTGCAAAATCGCACTTAGGCAAAGTACAATTATAACCGCAAAATGCTACCATTTTTTGCTCTGCACTCACGGGGGTTCAGAAAAATATTTACCAAGAAAATTCTTGCCATGGCTAGTTATTTCTTTCATTTAATCCAGCTTAGGTTATTTTTACTTTATTTTCATTTGGATTGTGGGGTGGAATGGAGTCTGGATTCCCAGGCGGGAAGGGCTGCATTCCAGAGGACCAAGAAACAACTAAGTTTAGATAGTTTGGTGGGAGAAAGAAAGTTAAAAGATTTCCTTCCTTAGAAGTTCTTGGAAGGTATCTTTAATAATGCCAAGTAGTTTGCTTTAGTTTGGCAAGATTTTCTGCCTACATGTGAGGAAAAATAAAGAAATCTGTTTTGAAGCGATTCGAAGTGATTGTCTTTCTGAGGTTCAGAGGCTGACAGATGAAAGAACTTCTTTTAAACAAAAAATAGCCAGAGAGACTTTTTGGAAAAGACACCTAATTTTCTGTTAGCAAGGTTGTACAGGTAATCTTCGACTTTCATCCACAATTGAGGCCAGCATTTCTGTTGCTCAGTGAATTTTGCCCTGTTTTATGACCTTTCTTGCCCCTGCTCTTAAGTGAATCACTGCAGTTGTTAAGTTGGTAATATGGTTGCTAAATGAATCTGGGTTCCCCGTTGACTTTGCTTGTCAGAAGGTTGCAGAAGGGGATCATGTGATCTCCCCGGGACACTGTGATGGTCATAAATATGAGTCAGATGCCAACTGTCTGAATTTTGAACACATGACCCTGGGGATGCTGCAATGGTCATAAGTGTGAAAATCAGTCATAAGTCACTTTTTCCAGTGCCATTGTAACTTTGAATGGCCACTAAGTGAACTGCTGTAAATCAAAGGCTACCTGAATTATTTTTGTACATATGTGTGAGAAATGGCATATTGGTTTGTTTCATTTTGTTTCTGCAGATTAAGATAAGTGTAAACAAACACTTCCACAGTGGCTCAGTGGCTAAGACGCTGAGCTTGTCAATCAGAAAGGCTAGCAGTTCAGCGGTTCAAATCCCAAGTGCTGCATAACGGAGTGAGCTCCTGTTACTTGTCCCAGCGTCAGCCAACCTAGCAGTTCGAAAGCATGTGAAAATGCAAGTAGAAAAATAGGGACCACCTTTGGTAGGAAGGGAACAGTGTTCCATGCGCCTTTGGTGTTTAGTCATGCTGGCCACATGACCACAGAGACGTCTTCAAACAGCACTAGGTCTTCAGCTTTGAAACAGAGATGAGCACTGCCCCCTAGAGTCGGGAACGACTAGCATGTATGTGTGAGTAGAACCTTTACCTTTACCTTTTTAAATGCTGGAATATTTAATACAAAAATACAAATAAAACTGAAATAAAAGCGACTGCCAGATAATCTAGATAAGAGTTATATCGAACAAGAGCCTCATGCAACCGGTAGGCAGGCAAGACTTAAAACTGTGGGGGGCATTTAAATTCAGATTCAATCCGGAGAGCTTTTAGAGAATGAAGGAAATTTGCAGAGAGGACTGGTTAAAAAGAACACACGTCCTTTAATACCCCAACATAATACGCACAACCAGGTGTAAATCAGTTCCTGTTTTACTCCTGGGTGGTCACGGCTTGATTAGAAAAAAAAAGGGAAAAAAAGCTTCTCAGGCTTATAGTTGGAAGTTCCTCAAGCTTTACAAAACCCCATCAGATGATGCTGATGCCTTTTGAAACTGTTTGGTCTGGCACCTGCAAGATACTCACACCAAGAATCAGCATGCAAGGAAATTTCTTGCTGTGTTGGAGGGATTTGCGGTTTGGAGATTCGTAAGAGCAAGCTGTTTGAAGTTGCTTCACTCTTCTTCTTTTGCAGCGAGTGGCCATATGATCAGGTCTAAATTGGCACATATTCTCCCCCCCCCCTTTTCTTTCCATATCAGCAGCGCTTAAGAGGAACTTGTTCCATTCTTATTTTTAAAAAATGCTGAATGGACATTATTGAAAACAACTGCGGTTAAAGCTGGCCTTGGGCTAACCTTTGTCTTTGGAATCCAGGGCTATTTCTAGCTTGGAAGCATATCTTCTTGGCAGGAATCTTGGGTAGAGGAAGGACCATTTGTTTAGGGACCGAAGTTACCATGGCACTGAAAAAAGTGAGCTTTGACCATTTTCCACGCTTATGACCAATCGTGTCAAGAAAGATTATAAAATGGGGGAAAACTCACTTAAGAACCATCTTACTTAGCACCAGAAATGTTGGGCTCAATTGTGGTCATAAGTCAATGACCACTTGTATTAGGCCGAGTTTGATATACACCATCATTTTAAATAATCAGAGGTTGCAGAGAAGAGCAACTGGGACGATTAGGGGACTGGAGGCTAAAACATACGATGAACAGTTGCAGGAACTGGGCTTGGCTAGTCTAGTGAAGACAAGGACCGTGGGAGACAGGATAGCATCTTCCAATATTTGAGGGGCTGCCACAGAGAGGAGCAGGTCAAGCTATTTTCCAAGCACCAGACAAGGAATAATGGGTAGAAACTGAACAAGGAGAGACTCAACCTGGAAATAAGGCAAATTTTTCTGACAGTGAGAGCAATCAACCCATGGAACAGAAGTTGCCTTCAGAAGTTGTGAAAGCTTCATTGCTGGAAGTTTTCAAGAAGACATTGGACTGCCCTCTGTCAGAAATAGTGTGTAGGGTCTCCTAGAGCAGGGGTGGGCAAACTTGGCTCTTTTATGACTTGTGGACTTCAGCTCCCAGCATTCTTGAGCTAACATGACTGGAAGAGGAATTCTGGGAGTTGTAGTCCACAAGTCATAAAAGAGCCAAGTTTGCCTACCCGTCCTAGAGGATGGTTAGAACTTGGTTGTGGGAGATTACCTGTTTATGGATAGAGTTGAATCCAGAAACATACTGTACTTATTAGGCATCAAGCCAGAGGGAATTAAGCAAGAGATATGGTACGTGGTCCTGCATATATCTACAGCAGCCAGATTGGTTTTTGCCCAATATTGGAGAAGGGAAGAAGAGACCTTACTGGAGAAAATATTGGAATGCATGGAGACGGAAAGACTGACCAAGATTTTAAAAGATAAAGGGGACTCGGATCACTTTTGAAACTGGACACTATGGTATAAATGGTTTGCTAAACGGAGCAAAGTATAGATGTAGTAATGGTGGTAGGAGATAGTTGAATTGAGATCTATGTTAGTAAGCCTACCGATTGATGTATATTAACTATTGAAGTATACTTTGTATCTTGTGATTTGGTTATGTTTGGAGGCGGAAAGACTCGGAATGTACAGTCATGTTTTTATTATTTGTTTCTTTTTTTTTGTAAATTTGAAATGTCAATAAAGTTTGTTTTTAAATTCAAAAAAAGAAAAAAGAAATGGTGTGTAGGGTCTCCTTAGGTGGGGGGTTGGACTAGATGACCTACAAGGTCCCTTCCAACTCTGTTAATCTGTTAGTCTATGAATCCAAAATATCTCCGTGCAGTGCTGCATTAAAGTATCGTGGAAAATTTAAAAGGAACGCGTATTGCTAGTCTGCATAGATTTTCTGAGCTCTCTCTCTCTCTCAAAACAAAACAAAACACAAACAAAACAAAACAAAACACAAAAACCCAGAAACACAAATGTTGGGAAGAAGTAACTGAATGATAAACTGAGAATGATCCATGCCAGTTTAGGATTGGACTGAGCTGCGTGAAATAGTTAACTTTAATATGCTGTGGTTGTCTTGTGGGAATAATTCAATCATTTTATTTATATACACCCAGACAAACCCTCCAAAAACAAAGTTTTATTCAGATTTGAATTCCGTTTTCATGTTAACAAACTCACTGGCAATGGGGCCACCCAACCACCCATTCCAACCATCAATTCATGGAGGCAGATTAACTCTCCTGACTCAAAGCCAAAAGTTTGCCAATTTTTCTTTCCAAATTACCCACCACTTGTCCCAAATCCTGTCATTTTATCATGCAAATTTGTAGAGAACCTAGTATTTTTTTTGTTTTTGTTTTAAATCTGTTCAAACCCACCAGCCTAAAAGCCACCTCCAAATGCCAATCCACCTTCCCAAACTTCAGCTAGGAATTTGCTACCCGTTCTACACACTTGTAATTAAACAGAGAATTTGACAATGTAGAATGAGTTTGAGGAGACCTTCTACCTGGACTAAAGAAGGCCCATAAAGATGGAGAGGAGAGGAGAGGAGAGGAGAGGAGAGGAGAGGAGAGGAGAGGAGAGGAGAGGAGAGGAAAGAGAGAACAAAAAATAAAACTAATAACTAAATGTCACACAAACCTCTGTGGGAGGTCAGGGCGGGAACCAGATCAGGAGAGAAGGAGTCCTATCATTTTTTGGTTAGATGAGGTTAACCACGAGGCTTCAACTCAAAGCATTTCAAAGAAAATAAGAACAAATAAGACCATGTAACCTTTCCAGATTTCTGTTGTCCCAGATCTTCTTGACATGGTCCCAGGGCTCCAATACTCACGAATTCTTCTAAATATAAACCTCCCGGACTCACCCATGTATGTGTTGAACGGCTATATAAATTTGTTTAATACATAAATAAACACAGCAAAACCAGTGGTGGGATTCAAATTTTTTTACTACTGGTTCTGTGGGTGTGGCTTAGTGGGCGCTATGCTGTTGGCCAATCAGAGGTGGTATGTGCCAGTATCGGCCAGTCAGAGGTGGTATTTGCCGGTTCTCTGAACCAGTCAAAATTATGGCTACCAGTTCTCCAGAGCCTGTCGGAACCGGCTGATGACCACCTCTGAGGTAAACCTTGACTTACAACTACAATTGAGTCCAAAATTTCTGCTGCTGAGCGAGACAGTTGTTAAAGTGAGTTTCACAGCATTTTGTGACCTTTCTTGTCTCACTTGTTAAGTGAGTCATTCCAGTTCATAAGTTAGTAACCCAGTTGTTAAGCGACTCTGGCTTCACCATTGATTTGGCTAGTCTGAAGGTCGCAAAAGGGATTTTGACCCCAGGATGCTACAACTGTCATAAATATGAGTCCATTCCCAAGTTTCTGAATTTTGATCACATGACCGTGGGGATGCTGCAACGGTCATAAGTGTGGGAAAATGGTCATAAGTCACCTTCTGCAATCCGACTGTGACTTCGAACGATCACTAAATGAACTGTTGTAAGTCCAGGACTACCTGTAAACCTCAGAGACAAGAAGCAGAGTTTGATGCTGAAGTCGTAATATTTGAAATGTACAAATTTGAAACCCAGCATTTCTTTTTGAAGACTAATTCAACCCCTTTACACACAAACAACTCTTCTGGGCTTCCTAAAGATTTCTTTTTAAAAGAAAGTTTACAGCATGATTCAGTGTTTTTAATTTGTTGGCCATACTTGGCAAAATCCATTTAGTGAAACAAAGTTTTTTGTTCCTCTTAGAAAAAACATTGCTGCACTTTTTTTTTAATTAAAAGCAGAGTAACAGAAAACAATTACAAAATTTGCTGGCTAATGGTGACCATAACAATCTTGTTCTTAGAGTAACCAATGAGTGGCCGTGTGAGGGACAGGATAAAGGGATTTCAGCCGCTTTACAAAGCCACATCGGTCTTTACAAAAACGTACCGAGAATGCAACCCAAGTTGTACTTTTTGCAAAGACTTTCTTAGAAGTTAGTAAGCATATTCCTGAAACTTAGAAGCTAATAAATACCACACAGCTGTAGAAGTTGTCTTGATCCAAGGATCATACCCACACTACCTCTACATCTGATGCCTTCTACGTGGTCATGAAACTCCTACAGTGCTAAGAAAATCAAGTTAGGAATGGCCTCAAGTGCCAAATATCTTCTGCTGCTAAAAACTGAACTAGAAGAAGTCTAGTTGTCTAAAAGAAGTCCTTAGGAGTGTTAACAGCAAAAAGTGCTACTACGTCAATCAAGTTAAAACAAAGTCCAAAACTACAGGTAAGAAAGGAGAGAACCACATACAGATCTGGTTCTTGCAAAGAACATCAACTCAGTGAGGTGTAGCCATACTACAACTGGGCAAAATGACTTCAGGCAGCAGCTTGGAGCTCATGAGATAAATACTGTTTCATGGACTAGCAAACTTAAAACATATTCCTTAAAGAACATAAGCATCTCAAGGAGAAAATCCAACTAGACCTAAATTGCTGATGTTCAACTAGGACCCTGGTTCCTGGAGAACCAATCTCTCTCCTGCTCTCCTATTTAAGACCGGAAATGTTATAGTTCAAAATAGGACTTCTGTAGTTCAAACCATATCCTTCTAGACTTGGAGGAATCTTGCCAGCTTTCCCGCTATTTTAATTCGAAAGCCGCAAAGAACAGATCACTAAGGAAAATAGTAGCCACTTCCTCTTGTATGCAAGAACTTGCAAAGTTCCTTTTCTAGTTTCCTCCTTAGCAAGTTTGCCTCTTCAATATAATTCTAGGAGGACAGAAAAAGAAGTCTTATTTACCTGAAAGGGGTCAAGTGCTCAGCAATGAACATAAGCAAGAGGTTGATTTTCCTTAATTAGCAGAAATGTTCCAACGAGAGCCAACGGGTTCAACCAAGGTTGGCCAAGGTTGGCCAAGGTTGGCCATGACAACCATGAACAAAGATTTCTTCTGTTGTTCATGGAGTCTGCCTGGACCCTCTTGTGTCTAAAACACCCTTTCTGCTCCTAAACTCATGCACAGATTAGTTTCGAAGTTTGGCCCCAGAAGACCAACTCAGCCACAGGATTTGCATCTCAAGTTGTGAGGAAGCGTTTCATCCTTCGTTATTAATAATGAAAATGTCACTTCGAGTCCAAAGGTAAGATATCACTATTTGGTTTGAAGGCAAAAAAAGCTGGCTTTGGCTGCTTTGTGTTCTTCCATGGAATGGCAAATCTTGGCTTCCTATAGAAGCTATGAGCATCCGTGTTGGATCTTGTTCGAGAGATGCAGTAGGAACGGGGGTCTCTCCAGTGGTGGCGGGGTGGAAGCAATGGTCCTCACCCATCTCTAGAAGGAACGACAATCTAGAACTCCTCACTCTTAGTCAAGGAGCTCATTGCTAAAGGTCTGTGATAAGAGCAGATAGCAGAAGCAGGGCCTCCACTCAGAACTTTGACCCAATCATCTCAGATTCAGCTAACTTGCTTTTCTTCTGAAGAGCCTGGAAGAGCCTAGTGCTACCGAGAAGGCCAGTCAGTGAAACATGCAATTATTTTCACTTAACTAGCTAAGAGGAAAAAAGCAGTGTCTTCTATCTTTCTCTTTCTGATGGTTGGAGGTTTAGTTCAGAACAAGGGTTGGCTGCTTCCAGCTTATGAGAGGTACAGCCTCTTGTCTATACATATAAAACAGAAGTGTGGTGAGGTGTGTTTGTGTGTGTATGTGCTCTATACACTCCTACACGGAGCAACCAATCTCGCCCAAACTTGGCACACACATACCTTGGCATTGCGAGATCAGCACTGGGGGGGGGGGGGGTTGTCACAAAAGCCTCTGAGTGGTCTTTCCCCCCCAAAAGGGAGTCCAAG
>JANHFR010002830.1:165298-177524 GCA_032468015.1 Mimophis mahfalensis | reverse complement strand
CGGTATAAGCTGCGTTTTCTGATGGGCCGAACGGGCAGGCTTGGGAAGGGAAGCAGCAGCGTCTGCGTGGGAGGTGGACTGATTCGGGTTGCAAAGCCTGCCCCGCTTTAGGTAGGACAACAGTTGCATCCATTCAGTAGCTGCCTATTTATTTATTCATTCATTCATGCATGCAAGAACGGAAAAAAACACAAAAGAGGAAAGGAATCCTCCCCTTTCCCCTACGTGTCTCTCGCCTGGCTTTTCAGGGAAACATGCAAGGGAGGGTGGCGTTTCCTCCTTGCAAAATGCCAAGTGGCAAAAAAAAAAAAAAAAAAAAGAGAAAATAAAAGGCGGGGCTGAAACATCCGAGGAAACGCTGAATCGACATCCTTTGGTATCACTTTATTTCAGTGGAGGTGGAAGGGGGATGGAGGCAGAAATCTGGTATACAATGTGGCTATTCATAAATCTTGGGCGTTTGGGAGACTGAAGAGGCTTTGTGGAGCCGTTCTTTGAATGAGAGCACTCATTCAAGGTTAGGTTTGAACGAACATGGGGTTTCATCCATGGGGGTTGTGGGTGTCCGATAGGTTAAATTTACAGTACTGACCAGCGGTTAGAAAATTGGCAGCCCCTGTCGTTGCATCTTTCCAGACACAAAATAGTGACGCTAATGGAATGTATTCAGTTTTTCCTCCAATTTGTATTCTTTGGATGTGGTGGACTACAAATCCTATGCTGCCTTGGGATAGCCTATTGTTATAGTGCAGTGGTGGGATAAATATTTTTACTACCGGTTCCGTGGGCGTGGCCTAGTGGGCATGGCTATACTGTCAGCCAATCAGAGGTGATATTTCCCGATATGAGCCAATCAGAAGTGGCATTTGCCGGTTCTCAAAATTATCGCTACCAGTTCTCCGGAACCTGTCGGGCTGGCTGAATACTGTCTTGGGGAAAACTGATATCTGACAGCTATCTAAAAATAAATGTGTCCTGGAATCAGAGATAAGCTGAGCGACATCTGGGCTGCAGAAATCATTATGACTACTAGAAGGTAACAAAATGTTGTGGGACTCTTTGCTGTTGGTTTGTGGTCATAGTGCAGTCCATACAGTGCACACATAAACGTGTTCACTCTCATAGTAGGTGAGAGAATAGAAGATGGAGTAGCTAGCTGGGAGAAAAGACAGATGTCGTATTTACTGGAGATAACAAACATGGAATAAGGCATTTCTGTAGGTTGAAAATGGCTAAGAAGGTCTAGTTCATACAAGAAGATGCATGCTGTATTTTTCTGACCTAGGAATAATTCATTTGACATGGTTCCCCATTTTCAAATGGAGCCAGAAAATAAACTAGGATCAAATATAGAAGTTACATCTGCCACTCCATCATTTTAAAGGCTTTCTAGTTGTACCGCCATCATTTTAAAGGCTTTCTAGTTGTACCTGAAAACCCTGCACTGTGAATATAAGATGTTCATCAACATGGATCACTAATCTATTTTTGTGGTTTTAAAATTTGTTGTACACAATTATGACTTCTGCATCTTTTAAGTTAGTACAGGATACTTCTGTGGCTCTTAGAACTATTCATTTAATTAACCTACAACTAGACTACGTGAACAAGTCAATGCTGTGATAACTTGTAAAAGTTACAATTTTTTAAAAAATCAATATTTATTTGCATTTAAGAAAGATAGATCTGATTTGCGTTAGGATAGACCACTAAGGGTATATACATCCCATAATCTGGAAAACATTAAATATTCTGCAACAAACAAACAAACAAACAAACAAACAAACACTTATACAATTGTTACTACAAATCTTCTGCATGGATATTGAACTGGACTAGAACAAATCTTTAGACATATTTACCCATTATGGGCAGAGGTGACTTTTTGATTAACAAGCTTACACTGTTAACGAAGTATTTGATTTGCTCTACGTAGCTGATTAACAATTGAAATACAATGGTGGTTAAAAGTTTGTCAAACTTTATGAACCCAATTAAATGATGAGTCAAAAACATACTGATTCATTTATTTAATGAAAAAAATGATTCTTAATAAATCTATGAGGTTGTTTTCTAACAGAAGCTAAATATAAGTGTGAGAAAATGTAAGAAAAATGCTGGTTGCTTCTCTTTTCTCATAAGTTACTAAAGATGTTATTTTTCAGTATTAATGGTATCTTCATTGAAACACTTTAGATTGTAATGGAACACACTGCTGAACTAAGCCAAGTTATTTGAGAGTCTGTGACTTTTTGGCTTGATCCTGAATGAATAGACAGAGGTCTATAGAATTAAATAACTTTTGAGGAAAATCTATTTTTGGGAGATCTGATTAGTATGCAGTTGATTGCTTGTTCTTGCTGCTGGGTATGTTTTGTGAAGGTGAAAATGGGCATTGCTAACCGTGTTCTGGATTCTCTCCGTTTTCTGTATTCTTTGTCCTGAGTTTTATTTTGACTTGAGATTTGTTTTGGTCTAGAAAACTGAGGTCTGTAGAACTGCTGAATCTACATGCTTTAGAAACTTCATCTTAATAGGTTCTTACGTTCTCTAGTCATTCTGGTGAATCACTTTTTAAAATAATTCTGATGCTTCTGTTTGTAAGAATCAGTATATTAAAATATCTTTTGGCCAGCTGAAACCAAAACATATTGCCTTGATTTGTGTACCTTTATCTTTTTCTTCTTGCATATTGAATAAAACAATATTAATTCAGCTTGTCTCACTAGTGTTGTAACCTGCTTTTTATGAACACATTCAGGAGTGCAGATGCATGGTTTTTCAGATATTTATGTTTTCACAGATAACTTCTGGTTTCATGATTTGAATGACAAACTATGTCTGGGAAGGCAAAGGTTTGGTTCTTAATTCAGCCAGGAAACTTTTTGTGTTGTCACTGTGGCAAGTCCTGTGGTTTTATATGCTGTGTCTAAAGCAGCACAGAATGCTGACTGATAGCATCATCTATGTTATAGTTGAGGCCTTTCTGTAGGATATTGTGTTCTGTGGAACATAGGGGGCAGCTGGACGTTGACAACCCATTTAAGTACAGGTACCTCTTTGGTTCGGGATTTTAGATTGAGCAGTTGGCTTTGGAGTTTTGTTTTCCTGTATTCCAACTTCTTTTAGAGATGTAGTCTTGATGGTGGTTGTCAGCATTTTTGTGAGTTTTAGGATCATGGCTTGTTCCACTTGCTCCTTAAAGTTGGCTATTGAGATTGTTCCTTTAGGTCATCTATGATAGTTTGGCCAATCCTGGTCTTTGGGTGGTCTTAAACCAGTCAGCATTTAGGACAAACTCTGGGAGACTGTAGAAGACAGAGGATGCATCCATGGGTTTGCGAAGAGCCAGACACGACTTAGTGACTGAACAATAACAAGCCCACCATAAATCACAGAGTTTAATTGCATTATTTCAGGGAAGTTCTCTGTCTGATTATGGCTATCTTAGATTAGATCTGGCAGAAGAGCCATGTTTTGGGTTCTGTTAGGAAGTGCTATCTAGCAGGACCCTGAAAGAGACTTTTTGTGTAGTGTTACCTGCCCTTTAGAACATTATTCCTCCAAGCTTAGATGGGACCCAACCTTTTCATCCTTTCCCAAGTCCTTAAAGCATGGTTTTTTCAGTAGGGATTCAGATGTGTGGCAGAGTTCATTCGTGCAATGGTTGTGCCAATTTGACCTAGTGGTTTTATTTTTTACTTTGGTTGTGAATTCCATGAGTGTTCTTGTTTAGCCACCTCAAATCATGATTTGGAGATGGGCAGCTATATAATAATGATGCTATATAATGCATCTAAAGAAAAACAAAGCAAAAGGTTGAATAATTATCACAGTTAGCTTACTCTTATATTCACTTTTATAAAAATATCGGGAAGATCTACTTTCATTGTTCTGAGTGCACACCATTCACTTCATTTGCACATTTTAGCTTAATGTATGACTGCATGTGATAATTTGGTCACCAAACAATAATTAAAATTCTGATTATAGCCTAATGTATGAATCTCGGTTCCTGTGGCTTGTATATTGTGGCTTGTGGCACAGTGGATTTCATGAATGCATAAAACTATGCTGTATTCACCACTAGGATTTTTGAGATCATACAGTATATAAACGAAAACATTTGTGTCCTGTACTAAGACTCACATAATAATTTTTACTGTTTGCTGCCCTATTTTATAAGCATTAATGGGTGTTTAAGAAGCAGTATCATTTTATTCTTTAATCTTACTTTATTTCAGGGGATGCAGAGAGCTACCAATGTCACCTATCAAGCCCACCATGTTAGCAGAAATAAGAGGGGCCAGGTGGTAGGAACTAGAAGTGGATTTCGGGGATGCACTGTATGGCTAACAGGTACAAAACTGCTGCCTAACAAATGTTCGCTTTAACCTTTACCATTTGTCTCTCAACATCAGTAGCAGCATGTACAAGTTAATAATTTAACAAGTGTCAGGAGCATAAAATGTCAAATCACCTTCTTCAATCTGATGTATTTTTTTCTATCTTGCTGTTCTACCTTGCTATTTAAATTGTGGGAAGAAATGTCCATCTAGTTCAGTTCCAAGCTGGGAGAAAGGCATTGGAGACAAAATTGGAAGCTGTTTGGAAAGAGGGTTCATTTATTGATGAATTTTGTCTTTGTGGTTCTGGTGCAGCTAACCACATGGAGTTGAGAGTGAGAGGGTTTTATACCTTCTCTTGGGCTTTGCATTTGGTTTTCTGTTCCTGTGCAAGAACATGTACTTTATTGGCTGCTGTCAGACTCCCATGGGGCCATGTACAGGTTATGTAGGGGTCATAGCTGACTCTGCAGGCAAAGTACAAATCCAAGGTGTTTGTCTGAGGTAAGTTTGGTTGAAGTTTTGTCTCCTGATGCAATGAAGGGGCTTGTTGGGCAATTCCTATTGTGGCTGAGGCCTAATCCTACCTTTGTTCAGACCTTGTTGCAGGGAATTTCAAATTATTCTGTCTTGAATGGATTTCTGCCTGCAGTATTTACTTTGCCTATGAATAGAGCTACCTGTAAAGCTATTAAGAAAGGTGTGCACTGCTTCTGCCCTCTAAAAAACATGTTTCTCCATTTCTCATCCAGAGAAATATAATAATATGCCTTTTTAATATTTATCAAAATATTTCATTCTTCCAGGAGAGGAAATGCTAATTTTCTACAATATAATACATATAACCATATACAATTTCAGAAATCCTTACTGTGTGCTACTTCGTTGCCTACTGGGAAAATTCTATCCCTTTATTGAAAAGAGGAAAAAACATATTATTTATTTATTTATTTATTTATTTATTTGTCAAATTTATATACCGCCCTTCTCCCAAAGGACTCAGGGCAGTGTACAGGGCAGTTAAAACAAGTACAATTACAAAAGTTAAAATTAATTAAATTAGAAAGCCTCGATAAAACAGTAAAAAAACACCCCCTCAGTCTAGGCTGGCCAGCTCAAAAAGTTTAAGATGTATTATATCCAAGTTTTTTTTAAAATCCTATCTTTCCTATGTATTATTCCCAAGTGATTATGAAACTTCAGAATCAGAAACAGTTAAGTAGAGCATATCCTTCACTTTCATATAAATGAAGAGGAAATGCTGGAAAACATAAACAGGAAAATTAGGATCCCGTTATGAAAGGTCCTCTGTTTTAGGAAAAAAATTTTTTACAGTGATCATACTTCTTTCATCATACTTCTCTGCATACACCCAGCAAGATAAATTTGCTCAGTTACACTGGCAAATGAAAATACTGGTAGGAAACCTATGACTTAATATTCTTGATGTTATTTCAAGCAGAATTGCACTGGTAAATGTTAACCTGTGGTGAGTCAGTATAAATACTCACATTTTTAAAAAAATCTAGATTGAAAGTTATATTTTAAAAGTCTTTTGGCTAAGAATAGATCAAAATGTACATGATTTTAGGTAAAGAAAATTGTAGAAAGTTGGACCAAGATTGCTGTTCTATGAGCCCTTTTAATTTGTGGCTTATAATTGATGATATAAAATATATAAACATATATTTTTCATAATGCCTTTAATGCACTGTGTAGATTTTATGTTCCTTTATTTCATGGACATTGTGGCTAATTTTGGCATAAATACAATAAAGATCATAGTAGGCTGACTCAAGTTTTCAGGAGGCATAAATGCCAGTCTTTCCACTTTTTTGAACACTGGAATTTATTCTTGTAAACATAGTTGTCTGCATAGGTGAAACAAATTAATACTTTGCTTGTCTGAAAACTACATAGGACTATCTGGAGCTGGAAAGACCACTGTTAGTATGGCCCTTGAAGAATTTCTAGTATGCCACGGCATTCCATGCTATACTTTAGATGGTGACAACATCAGACAAGGCCTCAATAAGAATCTAGGTTTTTCACCAGAAGACAGAGAAGAAAATGTACGTCGGATTGCTGAGGTTGCTAAATTATTTGCGGATGCTGGCTTGGTGTGCATTACTAGCTTTATTTCTCCTTATGCCCAGGTGAGCATATTTTCCTACTTTTATTGCATACTTTCCATTTTGCCATTGATAGTTTCTAGGATATGATCAAATAATTCATTCTTGAAAATGGACAATAGAATGTAGTTAAATTTTGTGTGGAATCTTTTGCATACTTTAGAATGGATAGGTTTTCACTACAGCATTACTTTTACTTTAATTTAAAAAAAACCAAAACAACAACATTTATATAGCTGTCCATCTTATAACCCGCTCCGGGTGGCTACCAATCAAAAGTGAAAACAGCATAAAAGCCATATTTAAACTAGATAAACTTGACAGACTGAAGGCTCCCCCAATATAGAAAAGGGATATTTGTGGGATATGAAATCATCATCATTATCATCGTCATCACCTTCATCTTCCTTCTAGGAAGGAAACAAAAAGATTACCACAAGTTTCCTTGAGTATCTCACTTTCATAAGCAATATGTAAATCAAGGAACATCGAGAAGCCATGGTGGCATAGCAAGTAAAGTGCTGTATGTAGTACTTAGCTGGCAGCTGCCTGCAATTAGGCAGTTCGAATCCCACCAGGCTCAAGGTTGACTCAGCCTTCCATCCTTCCGAGGTGGGTAAAATGAGGACCCAGATTATTGGGAGCAATGTGCTGCCTTTGTAAACTGCTTAGAGCGGGTTGAAAGCCCCAATAAGTGGTATATAAATCAAATACTATTGCTTTTGTTCTAAGAAAGAAACTACAAGCCCAACAAAACTGGCAGGGCAATATATGAACCCCACATTGCTCTTTGTAAACCATAGTTTATGCCTTACAGTTCTGTGTGACCCAAGCAGCTATGGTTTGCTCAAATAACTATACATTTTTAAAATGGGAATGTAGCCAGAATTTTTGCAAATTAAGATTAGTGGAGTGAACTAATTTAACTGCAGTGAAGTTTGGTTACTTTGAACTAAGCTTACAAGGGGAGGTGTTTGTATTAATCTTTCCTTATATTGGCACCTGTGTAATGGAGCAGCGGCTAGATACATTGTAGTAAAAGGTTTTGTTACAGTAATTTTTTCTTTGCTGTTCTTAGGACCGCAACAATGCAAGACAAATTCATGAAGTAGCAAGTCTTCCTTTCTTTGAAGTATTTGTGGATGCTCCATTGTATGTTTGTGAACAGAGGGATGCTAAAGGCCTCTATAAAAAGGCTCGCGCTGGTGAAATTAAAGGTGAGGCTGAGAGTCAGCATTTTACCACTTTTTTTCTAGAATACTTAGGCTGGTATGTTGTTTCCCTATTCTTTATTTATTTTATTTTATATTTTATGATACAGTGCTGAGAGACTGTTGTTCGGTTCCTGTTTCATGCTGTAACATCATTTGTTTACTTTTGGCTTAAAATGATGCTTAAATCTAATCATTGGGATTTGTAGACCAAGTTTCCAGCTTAACCAACGTGCCATAGCACGTTCAGTGAAGCAAGGCAAACCACAGTCTAATATGTTAGCCACCACTAGTTGTATTTAGATGCTATATTAAGTCACAGTCCTTAAAGCTACAAAAGAAAGCTTATATCATTTGCTCTGATGGCTTAGAACAGAGCTGTCAAATGCCCGGTCCGTGGGCTGGATGTGTCACACATTGGCCATGTCAGGCCCAGTTTAGCGAAGGGGGAAAAAGTCCTGATACATCACGTGATGCCGCTGTGATAACATGAGTTTGACACCCCTGGCTTAGAAGCATTTGTTTTCTTTTTTTGTAAAGATTTATTTTAATCTGTCTGCAGATGGAGATAGTTTGCAGACAGAAGTGCTGTCTAGTTGACTTTTTGTTAAGATAGATCACTAGGTGGATATTATCTCACTCTAGTCATTGGGAGTAATGGATCAATCTGGATTATAATAAATACCTTTCTGTAGGTGATACTAATGTTCATTAAATGTATATATGAATTGTGATTCTTAAAAATTATCTGGCATTGCAAATCAAACACATTAGCTGAACCAGAATACTATGGCACTTCTAAGCTTTCATAATTGAAAAAGGAACTGTGGCTTAGCCATTGCAGATCAAGTAGATACAGTTAAAAGTTTTAATTACTTCTTTTCTCATCCATTAATGATTAACATTTGCTTGCATGTTTTTTTCCTGTCCTTTAAAATCTTTGCTAATATCACTTAACATATGAATTTGCCTGGATTATGTTGACCTTCAAACTTGTGTACATTAATAAATATTGAGGTAGGTTATTTGCCAGGACGAATAAGGATTAAATAGATTTGTATTGCAAACATTTTGATCCAGCTTTGCGTACAATGGGTCAAAACAAAAACAAAACAGCAGTTGCCAAAGCAATCAAGGTGCATGTTAACTGGATGCTGTTGGGGAAGGATGAAAGACTAATTAAGAGCTTGTGTGGTTACTTACTAGAATATAATTTAATGGACGAACAGTTTAAAGATATTATGATAGCCTGGCCAAAGAACTTTGGTTATAACATAGAGTTAGGAAAGGGGGAGAAATTATGGCCTAGAAATTATACAGTGACAATGTCAACAGCATATAAGGAGAATCTGTATAAGATGTTTTACAGGTGGGAAAATGAGGCAATACCTTCTGAAGATAGTATTGTAAAGAAAATTTTAGAATGTGCAGAGGTGGATAGACTAACATTAACTATCAAAGAGAAAGATGAAGCAGAATATTGTGAGATTAGGGAAGCATTTTATCGTTGGTTGCAAAATAGAAATGAGAAATGATAACGACAGCTATAGACCTAGAGCTACTATGATAAGGAGAGTAGAAAGATTAACTACGCATTAGTAATGATTTAATAATAATAATATTAGAAGTCATTTATGATATAGCTTCTATGTATGTATGTATTAGTTAAGAGAGTAAGAATTAACAAAGGAAAGGGGTGGGATTGTATTATAATGATTGATGTTTTGGTATGACCCGGACAATGCACTCTTCAAACAGAGGTATCTTGTATAACTTTTAAAATAAATAAAAAATTTGACAAAAAGAAAAGGTACATGTTAACTCTATAGCATGTTGTTCACTTCTGTATTATTTTAAACTAAAATATGTGTGGGAGGCCTCTCTGCTGTTTACCAGCTGAGTAGTAAAAATCTCACCTGAAGTGCTGAAGTGTGTTAAGTTTTGTTTTTCATGCAGGTTTTACTGGCATTGACTCAGAGTATGAAAAACCTGAAGCTCCTGAGTTGGTGCTCAAAACAGATTCCTGTGATGTCAATGACTGCGTTCAACAGGTTGTGGAACTTCTACAAGAACGGGTACGAAGGCTCTAAATATTGAATACTAAACTTCTCCAGTACACAAAACGGCTTTCCTATCAGTTCTCACCTCTATCTGTTGGGGTATGTCTGCAGGGAGAAAGCCTTCCAAATATTTAGGGTATTTCTGTGAGCCAGTATTCTAGACCACAGGAACAACTTTTGCGCATTTGATTTTTTCAAATTTTGTACTCTATTCCTTAAAATCACAAAGTATCTGTTGATATAGTGATTCCCAAAGCTGGCATGTGATCAGCCTAACAATTTGTGTATCAGTATGAAAGAATTTCCTGGTTTTACTGGTTGCTCTTTTAAGTTATTTACAGGATTGGCTGTGGTAATATATACTCCATTCTTTGGTCTATATAGTCATAGGAAAAATGTCTTCAGTGGAGAAACTACAATCTATATATATATAAAAGTGTGGTGAGGTATGTGCTCTATATGTTCCTACACGGAGCAACCAATCTCTCCCAAACTTGGCATATACATGCCTTGGTGTTGTGAGATCAGAACTGGGGAGGTCATAAAAGCTTTTGAGCAGTCTTTCCCCCCCCTCCAAAAGGGGCCCAAAGTAGACATTTCACTGCCCCATGGACATTTCACTCCCAAGCTGTACTGCACATGTGCAGATGGTTACCAGGCAATGCATGCATATCAGAGGCTCTCCAGCCAATAGAGGCAAGGCATGCAAATTGGGCAAAGAATGCTGGGAATTGTAAATACCCAGGCAAAGCTGGGTTATCAGCTAGTTTAGAATAAAAGAAGAGGTAACAGTAGATTTCAAAGGAGAGAAAACAGACCTGAATGAAATATTCTTTCCAGAGTTATAAATATGCTTGACTTTTATTTTACTATTTACTGTTCTATGATTAAGGAGAGTTTATCCTTTACTGATTTATTCAGACTATCAGATTTTGGGGAAATCTGTTTTCTAATATAAGTGATTCACCTTTTAGGATCCCATAATTGGCTTTTATTCAAGTGAGCTTTACTGTATTCTACAGGACTCCACTGATCAGTCCACTGTACACCTTCACATATTTAGTCATTTTCCAACTTCGGCTTACGTGCTGAACTATGCAGATAAAAGTAGCTGGAAATAACATCCCTGCAATATTTTCAAAAAACAGCATTGTTGGAGGAGAATGTCAAAGAATAGCAAGTTACAACCAGTTCATTGGAAAAAAATTAAAAACTAAGGCTAAAACTATTTCCACTCTGCAGGCTGATAGAGATTCATAATTAGTTTTGCACATCTTGAAGTTAATCTTTATACAGAAACTATAGACAGCTAAAACTCATTTTCTAACCCCTTTCAGACTTTATATATGTAAAAATATCTAGCCCTACTGCATCCTTGCGAACTATCCAGCACACAGCTTCCTTTAGTATTTTTATTATTTATTAAGGCAGTTTGGGCAGCGATGCTGGAATCCTCAAAAGCTTGCTGTGAGATGGTTATTAGGTACTCGCAGAGTAAATTTGCTGGCACTGATTTCATAACTGATACAATTCCGTAGAAAGTTTACAGTTTTTAATCCAATTCTCAATGACTATAAATAGTCCTCAATTTACAACAGCAGTTGAGCCCAAAATTTCTTTTGCTGTGAGGCAGTTGTTAAGTGAATTTTGCTCTATTTTACAACTATTTTTGGCCACAGTTGTGAAATGAATCACTGCAGTTAAATTAATAACATGGTTTTTAAGTGAATCGGGTTTCCCCATTGACTTTGCTTGTCAGGAGGTCACAGAAGGTGACCCAGGACACTGCAACCGTCATAAATATAAGTCAGCTGCCAAGCACCTGAATTTTGATCACATGACCATGGGGCTACTGCAATGGTTGTGTGAAAAATGGTCATAAGTCACTTTTTTCAGTGCTGTTGTAACTTTGTTCATTAAATGAACTGTTGTAAGTTGAGGACTACCTGTATTCTACAATATATTGTTAGCTGGGTAAATTAAGGTAATGTGAGTTTAGGGTATTTGTACCTATGTCAAAGTCAGTGACTTATGATAAGGCCATTGAAATTAGGAGCAATAGGTATTTTAGTTATTATCTTGGGGTATTTTTTTAAAATAACGTTCATCCTCAAATCAGCACAATTTTCAAATTGTCACTAGAGGGCCTTCTAAGATTAGTGTTTCCACGGAGAAGTTCCAAATTAATAGGAGCTGTGGATTTATTTCTAAACTAGTATTTAATTACTGTATGTACCAGGTATATTACATTTAATGTGTGTGTCTGTGTGTATGTTTTAGATTTTTAAATATTTCAAAATTTAGAATACTGATCCTTTTCAGGAAATGGATTTCATTTCTTAGCCTAATTTAAAAAAAAATAGATTTAAAATTTTGTTGATATATCAATGTTTGCCTTTATGGTGCATTGTTGAAATGCAAATACTGTAATACAGGAGTGTCAAACTTGATATTATTATTATTATTATTATTATTAT
>JANHFR010002830.1:55237-65515 GCA_032468015.1 Mimophis mahfalensis | reverse complement strand
ACTAGGAGATGGAAGGGACCTTGGAGGTCTTCTAACCCAGCTCCCTCCTCAAGCAAGAGAACCTATACTATTTCAGATAAGTGACTGCCTTGTCTCTTCTTGGAAACCTCCAGGGATGGAGTGCCCATGATTTCTGAAGGCAAGCTGTTCTGCTGGTTAACTGTCTTCACTGTTAGGAAGTTTCTCTTTAATTCCAGGTTGCTTCTCTCTTTGATTAGTTTCCAACCATTGTTTCTTTTCCTGCCCTTTGGTGCTCTGGAGAATAATTTGATCCCATCTTCTTTGTGGCAGCCCCTCAAATATTGGAATACTGTTATCATGTCACCCCTGATTCTTTTTTTCCCTTTAGACTAGCCAAACCCAGATCCTTCAGCCATTCTTCATATGTTTTTGTCTCCAGGTCTTTGATCATCTTAGCTTCTCTAAAACGTAGGTGAACTAGTTTTGAGTGTGATGAATCCATTTGGAGGAAGAAAAAGCACATTGTGGGGCTCAGTAACCTAAAAGCAGTGGAGATTGCTTATTGTTTTTGTCAGTAGTCTGATCCAAACAGTGATTTGGTTGTCAGAGATGGAGCATTTCAGCATACAGTAGACGGAGTCCCAGAATAATCTGTATGTATGTAAATAAAATTCACGTGTTCCAAAATCCTAGAAAACATTCAAAGGTTATTTAACCACTGCAGAATGGCATGTTTTCTGGGAATCAGAGATAAATCTAACTTATACATCTGTGGAGGAAAGTTCAAATAATATTGACAAATGCCTGCCAGATAGTTGGTCTGGCTTTTCTATCAAAGGTATGCATTATCCATCATAAGACTTCATAATCAAGTTGAAGGGATTTCATCATTATGAGTTTATTGTGAGCAAATAGGAAATATGTGTCCTGATTTTATATAATGTACAGATTCCGTTGAAACAACTAACAATTATTTCTGTATTTCTTGGAAGGTTTGAAGTCCAAGTGTTTCTTCAAAGTCTTGCGATGGTCCATGCCATAGAAATCATCAACAACTCCCCTCTTTTACCAGGAATTAAACTGGGTTATGAAATCTATGACACTTGTGCAGAAGTCACCAGGGCCATGGCTGCAGCTTTGAGGTTCCTATCCAAGTTTAATGCTTCCAAAGACTTGGTAGAATTCAAATGCAACTATTCAGATTACACACCCCGAGTAAAAGCTGTCATAGGAGCCACTTATTCGGAAGTGTCTATGTCAGTTGCAAGAATATTGAATTTGCAGCTAATACCACAGGTAGGTCATTCTGGAAACATATCTTTATTTTCAGTCAGTAAAAATCTAAATGAATGTATATCTTAATAGCATAACTGGAAGCTGAATATCGTTAAGAAGGAGCTGCCTTTTGCAGTTGCATTTCCACAACTTTCTGGATTTAGAATACAATTCTGTACAGAACTGAGAAATGTATCGGTATTTTGCTAAAAGTATTTCTATGCTGCATATTTCTACCCTTGTATGATATTGCAACTTCAAAAGCTTTAGAAGAACAATGCTAGTCTTAATATCTGGAAAAAGCAATATGGAGAAGCAGGAAATTATGTTGGCAAATTCTTGCAGGTTAAAATGACTCGGGTTTCTCCTGGTTGTGCTACCTTTCTACATACAGATAGTTCTCAACTTATGAGTATTTTTAAAACAACTGCTCAGAATTATGGTGGTACTGAAAAAAGTGGCTTTACCACCAGTCCTTACTCTCATGACTGTTGAAACATCATCATGTGATCAAAATTTGGATGTTTAGCAACTGGAGCATCCTGGAGTTATGTGATCACCATCTGAGACTTTCCCAAGGGGCTACTGATAAGCAAAGTCAATGGTGGAAGCCAGATTCACTTAACAACCATGGCAATAAAAGTGGGTGTGACTTATTTACCAACCGCATCACTTAGCAACAAAAGTTTCAGTCCCAACTGAAGATGTAAGTCAAGGACTTACCCATAGAGAAGAATGCTTTTACGAACATGCAGGACAGTTTAGCAGTCTGATCTTCTCTTACAGTTTGATGTGTTACAAAAGGTTAATCTCCCTCCCTATTATCCCTGCTCACTGAAAATGCTCTTAGTTGTAGTTCAGCAATATCTAAAAGGCCAGGTTGTCAACTCTGTTTTACATATTCTAATTGGAATGGTCACTTGAGATTAGAGGCTCATGTACAACTTATTTTCTGCTACGTTTTTATTCATTATGGCAGCACAGCCATGAATTTGCCAGGACAGGAGTGTAAATGTGGAAACGAGGAGCGGGGCGGAAGAGGCAACTGTAAATAGGAAGTAAAGTTAAACAAAACTGCTTCTCCACTAATACTTTATCTGTAGAAATCAACATGCCAACTGATCTTGAAGAGAAACTTTCCTTTTTTTTTACAGTTAGTGCCCAGGCAAATTTGACTTTTTGTTGAATGCTAGCCAATGTAGCTAGCCTTCGATAATTCAACATTGCAACTAATTGTTGAGGTTGATGGATCAAGGGAACTGAGAAAGGAAAATTAAGGCTTCAGGTCCGAAATTGTAGACATTTATTTACAGTTATTTACAGCAACACCATGGTACAGGAAGCACACGAGAGAAGAAGTAAGTTTCAAGTGCGAGAGAGGTGCAGGCATACAAGCCTGCCTTATATAGGCTGGCATAGTCGTTGGTGAACAGGTGCACAATAGCAACACCTGTCTCCAGCTAAGTGAGTGTGGTGTGACTACCAGGCAGCCATCTTAACTCATATAGTACATACATTTGAAATCAATTAATGAATACAAAAATATTTAACAATAGCTACTAACTTCTATGGCACTCCAATAGTCAACTGATTCTGAGCATCCTGCAATTTAGGCAGATGTGAAAAAGCTTAAATGATTATATTTTATTATATTATATTATTATGTATTTTTATTATTATATTATTATTTATTCTTATTATTATATTATTATATATTATGTTTACATAATAAATATAATACACACACCCAACCACAGAAGAAAAGGTAAATACCTTCTGGAACCTGGTTCTTTGCAGTGTGCCAGCTTCCTATTATTTCTTTTTAAGTTAAAGTATTTTTTTTAAAAAACCAATATTGGATACATTCTTATCCACATTGGTGGATAAGAAAACAGGTGGGCATCCAATGAAATTTCTGAAAAGTCGGTGGAATAATATATCATTATGTTAAAATCTATTTCTCAGAAAGAGTGTCCAAAAATTAATCCATAATGGAAAATACAAAATGCATACAGGTGAAAAAGAATACATACAGGAAAGAATACCCCAGGATATATAAACAAGAATTCTATTTTGATATTATAGATCTTGCTATGTTTGCTGTCAATGTCTGGGTTGCAATAGGAAAATGATCATTTTGGAAAAAATGATAATGCAGGCTTTGAATCTTTCTTCTTTTAGTTAAATTGTTGTCTGTTGCAATTGTAAAAAATCATTTTAGTTCTCCGAGGATGCAAAAACCTCAGCTGAAAAAGTAAGATGAGTTCAATGTCTAAACATAATATAATCAATATAATTTCTCTGAGAAACTTAACCCCTGTTGAGCAGTGATAGGCACTGCAAGAACTTGCTAAAAAGAATGATCAGATCTGAATGATTTAACATCTTTGTTCTGATAAATCGTGGGAAAAAGTCTAAGAATGACCTTGAGGTTAGTATTCACATGCTTTTATCTGATGAAACTATTCGAATAAGAGAAGGCAATTGCTTCCATTATTAAATAGAGTTCAGCTGTAAGCACTGATATTTATTCATACTTACACAATGGAAGTATTCACCAGACCTGCTAGAAAAAATGTGTTACAATTTTGGGGGCAGATGAATAAAGCTATTGTGTAAATGTGTGCACAAAATACTTTAAAAAAAATGCTTCCTTAAGTAATGAGCAGTTGTTTACCAAATGTCCTTAGTGTTCTTTCTAAGCCCACAGAAATGTTGAAAAAAATATTGTCTAAAAGGGGGTTGGAGGAGTTTCTATCTGTTTGTCCATTTGTCTCTCTAACATTTCCAAAACCATAGCAGAGCAGGATCAAATTTGATCTATGGGGGAAAGCTGGCAAAAGAAACATCACATAAGCCAGATCTAACCAGAGGCTGCAAAGGGTAAAAAATCCACACGCAAAAACCCCCCCTTCAGAATAACCTCTCTCACAAGTTTCCGTATGAGAAGGAACTTGGACAATGGCTTTAGAATACTGCTGATTGCTAACCTGTCCTTCTTCCTGGTCATATGACTCAGGGTGTGGTATCTGTAGCCCACCCTTATGTACACATAAGAAACATAATGTAAGAAAAAACACTCACACAAGCAACACAAAAGGAGAACAGAAATGCAGAAACATCCACCCGCCATAGATGCATAGACTCTGATAACTTCCTGAGCAGACAGTACACATAGATACAAACTCATAATCAGTGGTGGGATTCAAATATTTTTACCACCGGTTCTGTGGGCATGGCTTAGTGGGTGTGGCTATGCTGTCAGCCAATCAGAGGTGGCATTTGCTGGTGTCGGCCAATCAGAGGTGGTATTTGCCAGTTCTCAAAATTATTGCTACCAGTTCTATGGAACCTGTCGGAACTGGCTGAATACCACCTCTGCTCATAATGCAGAAGAAAATATAGAAGTCTCCTATAGGCACTGCAAGGGTTGGAAATAATTTTAAAGGCCAACTTTGTTACTTTTTCCACATAATATAATGTTGAAAGAAATTGTGCGAAGAGACTTAGTATTCTGTCCATTTATCTGCCAATAGGTCTGTTGATCAGAACTGTTGACTTTGAAAATAGGGTGGTTTGGATAGAAACTATGGAGAATTTTTTTTTTAAGTAAATCCAGAAAAATGTCCTTTATAGGAGAAGAAGTTGAACAGGCTCGGAATGCTACCAATGGTCCATTTTTAGTCTTGTGATTCAGAAAAGAACTGAGTTTGAAGAGTTAGAAAATACTTCAGAATCTGTGATCTGCATGCTCTCTATCTTGTTAAAGATTGCTTACTTGCTACTCTCATAGATGCTGCTTGAAGCAATGAAGGTTATTATCTGTCCTTTTCTGATTTTATGTAAACATTAAGCTGTATTACAGTAAAATTAAATGATTCTAGATTATATAGAGATACAGGTTTACCTGAACATACTTTTTATTGAAAGTATGTACTACATACATACATACATACATACATACATACATACATACATACATACTAGGTCTTAGATTGAGGATAGTCTTAAAGCCAACTGCTTTAGAGTTTTTTTTCATTTAATGAAAACTATGAAATTATGAAAATTAAGGAAAAAAGATGTTTATATTATCAATCTTTCAGTTATTAGCTCCTACATTTCAGTAGGCTATATCATGCTGGATAAAATTGTTAAATTCAACTTGACAGAATACTTCTCCACCTTAAAAACCATTATGTGAATTTGCTATTCTATCTTAATTGAATGTATGTTACTATATTATGGGGGTATTTGTTTACTGCATTGAAGACTACAGTCTTATAAACACTGACTTTAGGGTAATTTGATGGACTTCAAACAGACATGCCTTGGATTATGCTTCATTTTCCCTGCTTACTTTTAATAGTTAAAAATAATTCTTTCAGAACTATCATGCTATGCTTTTTCTATTTCTGCTAATGCTTTTAAATTTTGTAATTGTTTTTATATAATTCATTTAATTCCAAACATTACATATTGATGGGCTAACACACTATCATTAGATTTCACCCCCTGTTCTAAACCTATGATTACTATGACCCTGATCAAAGACATGGAAGAATGTGATTGCAACTGGACTTTGCTTGTTGTTTTGCCAAAGGATCTGCAAATCACTTTTGTATTATGTTAGCAAAAAAAGTATTAATAGTACACTGATCCTTTATCTGAACGTGTTAAGCTTTTTCCATGAGACAAGCCCACTTCTAATGAAAGGGAGGGATTATTTGAATAGCTTGGATGTGCTTTGTGATGCTTGTTCAAAACAAGAAGTTTTTATAGAAGATGTGGACATAGGAGATGAAATGTTCATTTAGGGATGTAAAGTCCTAGGACAAGCTTAGTGTTAAAGTCCCTGTTAACACTGATGCCATTGCTTTAATTAAATTAGAAGTTTAATAAACTTTATCATTTTTTAAAAAAACTATGAAGGAAACAGTGAAAAAGAAAGGGAAAGGGTAGAAGAAAAAACACAAAACTGGGGAGTAGAAACAAAAAAATGCAATAGAAAAAAAGATAATTTCCAATAAAACCTAAAAATCAATGATTCATTGAAGCAGAATAAACACAACAAATAGTACATCTATCATCATAAACAAATCTAATCATCAAAACCCAAGGTTAAAAAATTTTTTCTTTCAGTTTCAAACAAAACTCTTAAGTAAGAGTAGAAAGTAGAAATGACGTTAGTGTCTTTTTTAAAATCAAAGCAATTAATTTTGCTATGTCTACCAACTCCATTAATTTCACAATTTGTTCATCCATTGTGTGTATATTAGTCCTATCTCTGCATATAAAAGCCTTCCATTTTTTCAGTCTGCTTGTCCATACAACTTAAAATAAAAGCCTCTAGCTTCAATTGTACAATCAGTTTACGAATTATCTGACTTAAAATACATATCTGATTCCAAAGAGTTAGCTTTCTTAGGGCATCCACTAGAGGTGCTAAAAAAATGCCTTGTTTCTGGTTATATTTTCAATGTATATTTTACATACCCTTATAGTTCTCTGACAATTTAGGAGATGTTAAATGACAAGGGTACACCCTCTTATAAAATTCTCTTTCAAGTAATAATGCAATGTACATTTCAATCTTTTACTCCACATATTCTCCCAATGATTAAGCATTATGTTGTAACCAAAGGTACTTGACCTTTTGCTCATACAATCTTTAACATATTCATTGCCCACATTAATTGTGAAAATAATTTATACAGTATATTTTAGCAACCATACGTTCATCATTAGTACTTAAATCTGACTGAAAATCAGCTGAAGAGCACTATTCAATTCAGCAGAAATTTACAGAGCAGCCATTGCATATTAATTTCTTCTAAATGTTTTGGAACTAGCTCCCTTATTTACTCCACAAGTTGATGTAAAAAGAGTGACATATATGTTTTAAAGAACCCATTGTATTTCACCCAGAAATATTAGTTATTAGTTAATTATCAAATTCTACTTGATTGAATATATTGAACATGTTATTATATATTTCTGATATACTGGTTGAGATTAGCAGAAGTTTACCAATGCACAAGAACTATTATCAGGACTAGAATTATATCTTGGAATGGATTAATTGATTAGAGAAGTTAGGAACAGATCATTCAAAGAAACCCTTAATGTACTCATTCCTAATAAAGACTGGAAATTCCTATTTCTAGCGCAGATATTATGTGTGGAGGAATGAGGGTGAAGACAGCTCTCCCTAATAGTCCACAGAGTATGTTGTAGATGGAGATAATAAAGTCCTCAGTAGGGCAAGATTTTGTTGATAGGCATATAATAATAAAACTTGAAATAATTTCCATATGTCATTCTTGGTTTTGGGCCTGACAGAAGCCTTCTCCAGTTCCATAGCTCAAATAAGTCAATTTAACTCCTGTTTAGTTTTTTCTTATTCCAACTTTCACGACTGTAGGTAACAATGGGAAACACAATAGTGTGGAATTGCATTTAACTGTCAGGATGATGACCTTGGTTTTCCATATATGATTTATGCTCATTGAGCCAGTGCAATTAGACACCTTACTTCTGAATTCTCTCACGCATATGATCTCTTCACCACTTTTACCACTTATGTTGATATTTCCATTTCTTGCGGTGTTCATGAGATTGGTTCTTTTGATGTTCAGTATGAAGCCAGATTTCCCACTTTCTTCTTTAACCATTTTGAGCAGATATTTTAGACCTTCTTTGGTTTCTGAGAAAAGAATTGTTGACCAGCATATTGAAGACTGTTGCTCTTTTTTCCTCCATTATCTATTGATTAATTATCACTTCAGCATACAGGTTGAATAAGAAAGGTGAAAAAAATACAATCTTGCCATACTCATTTCTTTATCTTGAACCAAGCAATGTCTCCATATGGTGTTTGCACAGTGGTTTCTTATTTGTGTAAAATGACTGCACCAACTTGACCAGATGTGTTGGCATTCCCAGATCTTCTAGGGCTCACCACAGCTTGCGATGATCAACACAAAAGGCGGCTTTCTTGTAGCCAATAAAGCAGATGTAGATCGTCTTTTGATAGATTTGTAAAATAATCATGAGTGCCACAATCTCTTCTGAAGCCAGCTTGAACATCTGGAATTCCCTCTTGATGGTCAGCACCAGATGTTGTTGTATGATCCTAAGGAGAATCTTGTTAGTGTGAGGGATGAGGCCAATGGGAGGAATTTTTGGAGTCATTCATTTTGGCATTGGAATGAACACAGATCATCCCCAATGTGGCCATGTGCTTGTTTCCCATATTTTCTAGCACAAAGCTGTGATGGTGGTGGGGCTGACTCAGAAATTCTGTGGGGATGGCATCAACACCTGGGGTCTTGTGGTTTGGTAGTTGGCTCATTGCCTATGTGACTTCTTCCTGATGGATGCCTGGTCTATTTCTGCTTCCTTTTCTTATTATCCTGGGCCTCCTTGTTGCTGGCAAACCTCTGCATATTTGTTCCTTCTGTTCTTGACACTTTGCTGTCCAGACAGTTCCTTGCTTCTTTTTGATGATGCTTTTATGAACAGTAAGTGGTATTCAAATCCTTTTGACTTATGCAAATGCATTCTTGGTGTGGCCCTTCATGCAGTCCTCCTCTAGTTGTTTGCCATGCTGATTCCAATAAACTTCATTGCTACTTGATCCTCTTGTAGATTATGTTGTTTGCCCTTAATTCTGAAATGAAAAATTCTTTAAAGATATAGAAGTCCTGCTTCCTTGTTTTCTCCTTATGGTAAGGATCTTGACAAATGTAGAATGAATGTCGCAGAGTTTATAGGTGAGAACAACTGAACATGAAGTTTCGGCATTGGTGGCAGTTTATGATTCCCTTAATATGTGGCAAGGCAATGCATGCTTTCTAGAATTATTCCACAGAATTATGTCAGACCTAATGCAAGTACAGGATCCCTTTACTGGTCATTAAAGCACGCACATCTTTTTTCAGGTTTCCATGCATGTTAGAAGAAAACTGCTATTGTGTCAATGAGTCAAATTACTCTTAATCCAGTGACATCCTCCTTCAAAGTCTCACATCCTTCATTAATTACAAAAAAAATTAGTCAGCTTTTGTGAGGATTAAAGCACTTTTTCAAAATTATATCGGGTCATAAAATATAGCTCCACTCATAGTTGTCAAATTTAAAGTTGAAGGCAGGTAAAAGTACTTAAATTGCACAGACAGGTAAGAACTGAAAACAAGCAAGCAAACAAACCAACAAAAAAAACAACTAACTCATGGTATTTCATAGTCCTGGAAAATATGAAGTTGTCAAACTACTTTTAAATGCACTGAAAGGAAAATGTTTATAGTACATTGTTTGGAATTTGAACACTAGAACATGCTTCTGTAATTATTCAGGGTCAAGATGTTGAATCTTCTGTTTTGTGAAGCTTAGTTCTGTGCTTGTGAAGATAATAAGGCATTGCGGGCAACACAGTCACATTGCATGGTCTTCATTCTGTGTCTAGTTACTTTCTTGAGTTGAAACTTGGCCTTGCCGCCATATGCGATCCTGCTGTTTAAAGTAGTGGCTATGGTAGCTTTCTTTAGTTCATTTAATCCCCTCAGAAGAAAAGCCTAGCTTAGTAATCATTAAAATATTGCTTTGTGCTTCGCTTGTTTACACTGTTTTAGCCTGGCAAGCTGAACTGCCCAACTGCTCATTGGTTTTTCTGCCGATCCTCTTCCCTCACTTCCTGCAAGAACCAGGCTGCTCTTTTTAAAGGCAGAAATATCATCTGCCGAGGAGGCATGGTGGCTCAGCAGCTTAAGACGCTGAAAAGCTGACGGCCCGGTTCGAGACCTAAGTGCCGTGCAATGGGGGTGAGCTCCCATTACTTGCCCTGACCCTTGCTGCCCCTAGCATTTGCATCGAAAGCATGCAAATGCAAGTAGATAAATAACTTCTACTTTGGTGGGAAGGTAATGACTATTCCATGCCCCTCGGCGTATAGTCATGCCGGCTACATCAGTGTTTCTCAACCTTGGCCGTTTGAAGATGCGTGGACTTCAACTCCCAGAATTCCTCAGCCAGCGTTGCTGGCTG
>JANHFR010002827.1:361455-379265 GCA_032468015.1 Mimophis mahfalensis | reverse complement strand
CATCGGGAGGGTCTCCTTCGAGTGCCACCGATATCGGAGTGTCGACGGGCGGCCCCTAGGGGTAGGGCCTTCTCGGTCGGAGTGCCCACCTGGTGGAATGATCTGCCGGTGGAATTACAGACCGCCCCGGATCTTAGCACCGTCCGTAAGGATTTAAAGACCTTCCTCTTTACATCGGCCGGTCTGGACTGAGCGGTGGGGTTTTTTTATTATTTATTTGTTCATGCAGGCGTGTTGATGTTTAATTCCTTTTTAATTTTTGTACTGTGTGTTTTTTAATGCCCTGGAAACCACACTGAGTCCCCCGGGAAAGGGCGGTATATAAATTAAAATAAATAAATAAATAAATAAATAAATATCCCATCAGTACGGTAGGAGTAGCGGTTACTAAAACTTTGGTGCTTTTACTGCCAATGAGTAGAGCTGAATGTGAACTCTTACAGGTATTCAGTCAGATTTATTGTGATCTTCTTCCACTGGCATGCCAGGCATTTATCTGCCATTTCATCTCCGGGACCTTTTAAGTAAAACAAAGAGCTCCACAGGAGTGGCAAATAGTAAGAGGCTGCTGAAGATAATCCCATGAATGAGCCTGGTTGCCTCTGAATTCCAGATTTAAAAGCAGCATTTCATGGAATTATTTGCCAGATTGCTGAAAAAATTGATAAGTACTTACTGGAATCCATCTGGATCCAAAAGGTACCTGGACATGCTGCCTCAATCAACCTTTTTGTGGAAATCACAGGATACATGAAAGTGATCTGACCATGACAAAATTAGAATGTCATCTTTTTTTCAAATAACAAGCTTTGAGGTAGAAACAAAATCTAATGTTTGATTTAAACTTCACATTGCCTGGGGTATGCCCATAGTTGCAAAAGAGATCATGAACTATACTTTCCAAACTGTTCTGCTCCTAGACGTGGACACTAAAAATCCACCAGTTTCAGAATTGCCAATTAGTTCTTGTATATCCACCCTACAACGTAGATCAGATCAAGAAACAGATGTTATGTAAAATAACTGCAGTAACAGAAACTAGCAAGTTTCTGAATGTGCATTCTCTTCTCCCTCTTTTATCTTCATGTGAATTGGGGGGCGGGGGCACCTGCTTTAGGTATTTTCATAAATCTTTTTCATTGTATGGGCTTAAGCCATATGCATCTGTTTGTTGCCTTGGTAACAGATCTTCCCAGTCTCTGTCAAAGCCATTTGTATGCTCTTTATATTATCATTCTTAATTATACTGCTTTAAAAATTTATCATTTATTAATTTATTGTTTGTAGATTATATGCTATCCAGGGTTGCAATTTTTGGGCTAAAGGTTCTAAAGAAGTTCCCTATGACTTCTGTCATATATTTTTTGCTCTCTCATACCCTTGATCTGTCTATCCCTCTCTCCCTGAAAGAACCCCAGCCCTCAAATTTCCCACAGCTTAAAGCATGTTTTAGAGAGCACAAGAACCTTAAAAAAAAAAAAAACACCACTTCCATCTACCCAAGTGAATTGCAATCTTAGCCAGTGATGGGACAGATATCTGACCAAAAGTATTCTTATAAGTGAACAATCTGGGGGACTGTTTAGTGGGAGACATCCTTCTTCCCATGTTGGTATAACAAATGAAAAATATGTTTTAAATTGTTCCCCGGTTTGGGAAGTTCCAAAGTAAAATAGCTTTAAAAACAGGAACAGCAGTTGCTAACAAAAGAGGCAATTAACTATTCAGCGTACTAGTATGGAGGAGATCTTGATGTGTTGGTCAGGGAAAATGATAGACAAACTTTGTCAAGGACAGCGTTCCACTTCAATCAAACAAATAACAGTTATGATGCACATAAAAAGTCTTATGATGGCCATAAAGTTCACCCAAGCTATTCTTGCTTTAAAAATTCATAACTAGATAACTGATTTTTTGGTTTCTCATTTGCAATAGAATAATGCATGATGAAGTGAGTGACACGGAAAATATACGGAAAAATCTTGCAATAGAAAGAATGATAGTAGAAGGCTGTGACATATTATTGGACACCAGCCAGACTTTTATACGACAAGGTAAGACCAATGAATTTAACATGCATGTATGGATTATGCAGTTATAGAATTTGAAGGCAAAATGAAATTGAGAACAATAGAATTCATGTTGGCATCACTGGGAAGTATAAGATACAAAATATCTGTTTTTAACATCTGCACATCTATATACTTGTAATTTCCGGGCTGCTGTTGAGCCCTACCTCTGTGCTGTTTTTTTTCCAGGAGACATGAAAAACAGCACTATAATAGTAAAGCACCCATGGGAAAGTCACATACACAATAACCGGACTATCATCTTCAGTGGACCAGAAATTATCTCCAGCACCATGGAAAATAGTTCTGTCTGGCCGATAGATGTTGCAATCCCAAATGATGCCAACATTCGGGCAAAAGCACAGGAGAAACTTGAAGTACTTGAAGCTTTGTCAAATGGTGGAGCAATTGTGAGGAATGAAAATAGCTGTTTGTTGTTCCCATTTTTCATTTGTACTTCTAGAACAGCTCACACAGATATCATTTGATTCTTCTTTAAATTAAAATAATTTACAGTGGCAGAGTTTTAAAATCATAGTGTGAAATATCTGCTGATATGCTTAAGTTCTATCTTGGAAGACTTCTCTTTAGTCCTTGTAGAAGCTAACCAAATGTTCTAGAACATTATTTACATAACTGGTGTGAACTGCTATATGCTAATTGTGTACTTAATTCTCCAACCTCTAATGCTGTTCATATAAAAAAGTGGTAGTAGAAGTATTAAAAAAATGGGTAGAATCCTTTAAGAGGCAACTTTAAGCAGAGAATAGAACAGAAATACTACAAGACGTATCTGGCTGGCTGAAATCATGGAGATGAGCAATCACTATAACTTGTTTATTGCACATTCCATTCGTGCTATAGAAAATGCTAAAGCAATGTATAGTGCTTTGTGTTTGTACTTCATAATGATGATAATGAATAAAATGATGGCCACAGTCTAATGGTTTGCTTTAAGAGACTCCAAGGCCATTTGCCCATCTCTAATGGAATGTTTTCTTTGAAAAACAGATTCCAACACTGGATATAATCTGTTGATTTAATGTCTCCACATTTCTAAGGAGTTCATTGAGGTTGGCAGTGGAAAAAATGTTTAAATTGCCCAGCAGGAAATGCATTGCAGAACAACTCAAATAGAAATTTTTATAGATATATTTGATTGGATTCTCTTTTTTTCCCTTTTTGCTGAACAGAATTTCTACAGGAAGCTAACACAGTTTTTCAAATGTATATAAAAATTCCACGTAATTGTAGTAGAAAACAATTCTCCAAACAGTAGTATAGAAAATAGTTTTAGATTAATATGTTCTGCCATAGAATACAGGAAAGGAAGAGATTTTTTTATGGATATGACTGGAAGAATTTTAGACATCTAAAATTTGATGTTAAGGTGCCAGTGATTTAAATAATCCTGTTTCCATCCACACAACTTTTAAATGTTAGTATTTAAAAAAATTCTTCAAATCAGTGTTTTCCTTGTATTTTCTGTCCATGATTTGAAAATGAAATAGCTATAAAACAGAAAAGTTTGAATCATGGCACTGGTATAAAGGAGTATAATTTAGTATTAGGATTCATTCACTTATATTGAATATTTTTATGGTGAAGACTTTCACTTATGAATTGTGGAAAAAGAACTTGTTCTACAAGATGAATATTTAATATAAATAAAATAATTCTAATTAAATGCCAATTTGCAGGCTTTATCTTGTCATATTTTCAAGATTTTCCTGTGGCACCTTGGCAGAGTTTTTTAGTGTCTGTCAGTGATCTATATAAATTGCTTAAAAAAAAACCTTCCAAGGTTTTATTACAAAGCATCCTTATCATATGTATGCCACTCAGTTTTGGATGACTGTATTCTTGGGAAATATTTCTGACAGTGTGGAATTCAGTAAGTGTATTGATGACGTCTTGATCTTTTTTATGTTTGTGAGGGGATTATGCTTGAAATATTCAAAACTAAAAAATGGTTTTGTTGTATATAGACTACAAAAAGGCAAATGAATTTTATTACTGTTAAATCACTAATCATGGGTAATCAAAAAACTATGCTAATATATATGAGTCTTAATGCTGTGTATTAATCATATTATATTTTGTTGCATTAATATGTATTCACTGCCAGTTTACTTTTCACTGCCTATATATTTACAAACAATATATGGTTCATCACATAGACAGCAAGATCTTCAGATTGGGTTTGTTATTTTTCTCCGCCTATTGGGTCCTTCCAGAGGATCTGGAATAGGCACATATGGATGTTTGATGATGTTTAGAGTTATCATCAGCAGGATGTAAAATGTTCTAAGTAAAGCTGTCTTTTGCAACTGACTGATGGTGAATTTGTCAATGCTAATGGTGTTTAAAGTGGTACTCCATTTGTTTTGGGATTGCACCCAAGGCACCTATTACTACTATTTCCACCGTTTTTTGCCGTAATTGATCTATTTAAATTTGCATATGCTTGTATTTTGGTTTTTTTTTCCAATTCTTTATCTTCTATTCTGCTGTCTCCAGGTATTGCCACATCCACTATCTTTTTGTCTTTCTTGTCGACAATTGTTAAGTCTGGGGTGTTATGTGGCCGGTGCCTGTTTGCTTGAATTCTGAAGTCCTAGAGCACTTTACTTTCTTTACTTTCTATTACTTTGTCTATTTTATGGTCCCACCAGTTCCTTCTTGCAGGCAAGTAGTATTTCTTGCAAATCTTCCAATGAACCATTGTTGCTACTTTGTCATGCTGTTCTTTGTAGTCAGTAAGGACAATCTTCTTGCAGCAGCTAATCAGGTGATCCACTGTTTCTTCAGCTTCTTTGTGAGCAGCACTTGCTATCTGTTGCTGTCTTCTCAATTCTGGTTTTGTATGCATTTGTTCTTAAGGCTTGGTCTCGTGCATCTAGAATTAACTCCTTTGTCGCTTTATTCAACTTTCCGGCTCTTAGTCATTGCCAGGTCTTGTTATTATTTGTCTTCCCTGCTATTTTTTTTAAATGTACTTGCCATATAATGCTTTGTTTTCCCACCCCTCTTTTCTGTTCTTCATTTGGTCTTTCTTGTAAGCCAGTTTGGTCTCTCCCGTACTTAGTAGGCCTTCCTGGTATACTAGCTTCCGTGCACCTTTTCACTAACCTTCAGATATTCTTCTAATGCCCTTTTTTCTTCTTCAACCATCTGATGTACTTGCCACATTCCATGCCCATCTATTTTTCTTGGTAAGTAGAGTCTGTCAACATAGCTGCATGGGTGAAGTACATGATTCATTGTCATTATTTTTTAATAAATTTCCAGGATTTTATTACAAAGCATCCTTATCAGATTTATATCTACCCAATTTTGGATAACCGTTCTTGGGAATTATTTTGGACAGCATGGAATTAAATTTATTGATGATGTCTTGATCTTTATGTTTGTGAGGGGATTATGCTTGAAATATTTAAAGCTAAAATGCTCTGTTGTACATAGACTACAAAAAGGCAGTTGAATGTTATTAATATTAAGTCACTAATTGTGGATAACCCTTCCAAAGCTATGCTAATACATATTACTCTTAATGCTGTGCTAATATTAACATTTTATTACAGTATGTTATATATTAACATTATATTACAGTATGTTAATATGTATTCACTGCCTATTTACTTTTGTGCCTATGGATTTACACACAATATATTATAATTATTATTGTTGTAATGTGAAATCAATCCAGAGCAGGAAGATTTCTTCATTAAAGTTTTATGGACTAGAATCTACTACTTTCACCAAGTGTGGGTTGGTAAATAGATTTTTTTTGACTTCCTAGTCTGGGGCTGAGGGAGCGACTGAAACAAAGTCACCTCGGTGGTTTCCGTGACAAAGGGAAAACTAGAATCTCAGATCTCCCAACTGCTAGTCTAGCACCTTAACTATTAATCTACACTGGTAATCTTTGTTATTTTGCTTTTCCCTCTCTTTCTGTCTCACAAATAAACACATAAATTTGGAAAGTATCAAAATACATTTATTTGGAATCAAGTTTCATTAAAGACCTCATTTAAATGGGATTCAAAAGATTTTGTGGGATCTGTTCCTCTGAATTTTACTGTTACACCGAGTCTTCTTTAAATGATCAGTTTGTTTTTTGCAACCTATTGCATAGAAAGCGCATATTTTTACATTTTGGAGTCCACATTAAAATACTTTCATATGCCGCTAATAAGCAGGCATATACAAGGAATGAAGGCTATTGCTAAGCACATTGATTTGTGTTTAGCAGATTGTAAGCTGCCCTGAGTCTCCGGAGAAGGGCGGCATATAAATGGGATTTTTTTAAAAAAATTGGCTTCATGTGAATGTATTTGTCAGGATCCAGCATCTTGTTTAAATAGATCCCAGGAAGATGTGTATTGTCTTGGCTGAGTTTGTTTTATTTGTCTGAAAATATGAAATTTAATAAACTATAGTATAGCAAAATTGCATTTAGTGTATTGTATTACTCATATTGACTCATATTTTTAGAATTCTATGTTGTTACCAAAAATTCTCACAGCCACTTAAAAAAGTAAATCCTACAATACTCGTAATTCAAGTTTGTGTTTGCTTTCTATATTTAAAAGAATATCTGAGTGGTACATACTTAAAAGAATGCTATTCCAATTCTAAGTAAACCTAATTAACTTGGATGAAAGCGCTGCAAACTTCAGTGGAATTTATATTACAATAAATTTAATTAATTAAATAAATAAATGAACATGCTAAGTATGTAATTGAACTTTATCTCAGGTGTATTTTAATACCAGTGTTTTCATTTAATCTCACATAAGGAGATTAACGTAAGCTATGGTTTTTTTATTGTTGGTTTGTTGAACACACAATAGCCTTGTTTATCCATTAGAATAATCCATGACATGGTATATCTCTAACACAAGCAAATCACATTTCGAAGACCCTTGATTCAGGATGTAAACACAGTGATATAATGTCTTAGATTGTAGAGGGTTAGGGTTAGGGTGAGTGTTTTAAACTTCAATTACAGTAATCCTGAACTTTACATAATGCCTGGAATAAATCTGTCTTTGCACATGACCAAATTACCCTTTTTATAGCATTATGACAATAAATTGGGATTAATATTTATCCTACTTTAGCCACCCATCCTCTTTATTTTATTTAAGTTTGTTTCATGTTTAAATATAAAACGTTGCATCAGTCTACAAAATAAATATAATATTACAAATTATGTAACACAATTATAAAACTAAAACACAACTATTTCCAGGCAGTGGACTATGTAGTAGAAACCAATAAACTTTGAAAATAGAAAAATGCAGTGTAATACAGAATTAAGGAAAGGACTAGTAAGTGTGCATCCAATTATATGCACAAGTTTGTACCCTAACCTTATAATATATACTTAAATATTAAGAATGAAATGCAGATCGTATTGATAGACTTCTATTTGCAACTCCAGATTTTTTCTTCTTCTGTTCTGCTTTTGCTTCTGTTGCTGGTTAAACTTGTGACTTAAAAACTTTTTAGAAATATATAAAAGAAATGCATATTAATTAGTCACAGTGTGTTAGCACTCTTTTAATATGCTGCTCTCCATATACATTGGCATTACAACTTTCAGAATACTCAGCCGCTATTAGTTGGTTGAGGATGTTTAGAGGAAGGTGTATTACATTTTTTGTCCTTCCATTGTTTGGTAAATTTATATTGTCCTCAGCAAAGGACAAGGTAAGTTTTGTCACTGAACATTGGGTTTTATGTCATAATTATATGTAATGAATATACAGTCTTGTGCATTATTACATTTGATAACTTACATTGATTTCACAATTGCAGCCAAATATTTTATGAAACTAAGATTTAAATGCTCATCTAAATTTGTCATTTAGTTGGCTACAGATATATGACACTGAATTTATTGTAAACCATAAAAAATAAAAATCGTGTGTATTATATGTTTACCAAGTATTATTTGCTTTTCTACTTACCAGGAACTCTTATTCAAGTCCCATCAGTTGAGAGGGGAAAACTTAGTAAAGTTCGCCTGGGATCATTGTCTTTGAAAAAAGAAGGAGAAAGGCAATGTTTTCTATTTACAAAGCACTTTTTAATTTGTACAAGGAGCTCTGGAGGAAAGTTGCATCTACTTAAGGTACATACTTTTGTAACAAAAACTATGACTAGAATAGTGAATTATAGAACACATAGTAAAATATGTAACTGTTCTGATTAACTGCAGTAAAATAATACAAAGCTTTGCAAAAGGAAGACTACACTATTGCCTGCTAGGCAGTCAGAGCTTCCAATTTAATATTAATTTAAGGGGAATTTTTGTATTTATGTATGATGGTTTGTTTTATCAGTATAATTCTAAAACCAAAATTAATTTAATTGTTTTTTAAAAAATACAATAAACTGAATGTATAGTTCAGAAAATAATTAAAATTTTCTGAAGAATCAGTGGATTCTCATGTGTTTCCACGTCTCTGCCTTCCTAAGCTAAATATCCTCCAGCAGAACCATTCAAAATTACCACCTGGCACTGAAATTCTGCTTGTTCCCTCAATGATTTTCTATGACCACCTTTCTGCTTCTAATATTACCTTTGGTATTTTCATTATTTGTGGTGGATTGAGCACATGGAGGAGGAGTGGAGTGGAGGGTTGACAGCACAAAGCTGTCCAAGGAAGGCGGCAGTATATTCCATCAGAGAGAAGCCCACATTAAGAGACTGCCATACCCTAGATCCTCTCAGGATATATTTATTCAGGCAGGGAGTGATGGCTTTTATACCTGGCAAGTTCTGTCCATTGGAGAGCAAATAAAGGATTGGACTCCATTGGATTTTTCTGCATCAGGGCTGGGCCTCACATCATTCTGGCTTTGACAAGGTTTTTTTTTCCCCATTTACTTTATGGAACATTTAAATATAATATAGAATTTCTAGTACAGCTTTGTATTACAGAATATTTCTGGAATTACAGTAGTAATATATTCAGATATTAAAAAATAGATGCATTGTAATTTCCTATTTAAATATATCGCTTATTTTGTCAAAATATTGCTTCTGCTGTATTGAAATACTGCAGCTGAGTGCTTCATGTTATTAATCTTATCAGTAAAATTATTTTCACTTGAACTGGGATAACACCAAATTGTTTTAATTGGAAAAAGGAGGTTATGCATTTGCACATTCTTTGCTAGAAGTAATAATGTTTGCTGTACTTAATTTAAGAAACTTATCTAGTTATTGGAATAATACATTGTACCATGTACAGTATAGAATCATCCTGTCTAGTCCTCCTTTAGGTATGAAGCCAACTAGGTGACTCTGAGCCATTTTGTCTCAAAGGGGCAAGCTGTTTCTCAAAATATTGCTTGTCAAAGTTGAGACTGACTTGACGGTTCGCTCTGCCTCCCCTCTGTGCCTGCCCCCCCCCTCTCTCACACACATACATACATGAAGAGGAAGCTTGTCCAAGTATGTTGATTGAGGATTACTTTAGGTTTGTATTCATGGATTGTACCTTCTGTTATATAATTTCATATACTTTTAACCTGAAGAACAGTGAAATAGATTTCTGAAAAAAAAAATCCATTTGTGTCTTTAGGCAGGAGGCGTCCTTTCATTAATAGAATGCACACTGTTTGAGGAAACCGAGATGAATGATGATGAATGTAAGTCCTATCAAATTATTTTATGGAATTGTAAAATTTTTGCTTAATGAAATACTAGTATAGACAGAGAGAGTGTTACTAATAAAAATTCTAATGAAAGAAATAAAAGATATATGTATGTATGTGTTGATTTATTTATCATTATACCAGACTAGAAACTGAGAGACTCTGATTTCTAGTTCTGCCTTAAGCATAAAGCCAGCCTTTGGCCAGTCACTATTTCTCAGTCATAGGCAGTGGGGAATAGCAATCCATCTCCAAAATCATGCCATGAAATCTGTCTCTAGCTCTATACATATGAGGAGGTGAAGAGGTTTGGGGGTTTTCAGTTATGGCTTTTTTTTTTGCTATATGCCACCTAGAGTCATCCTGTGTGAGTTGGATGGCCATATACATTTGTTTAGTAAATAAATACATTTTGGGCTGTTTACATATGGTTAAAAACAGAACAATCCATAACAAAGCACACAAAACAATAGAATTTAGGATAACAGACACTAAACCACAACTTATTCCAACTAAGTCATTTCAGGATGGAATCATCCAATACACTAGTCTAACCCCCAAGGCAAAAATCAGACTTTGAATACATTACGAAAAGTCGACAGGGTTGGGAACCTTGTGGTTAGAGAATAGCAATAACAATAGCACTTAGGCTTATATATGGTCCCATAGTGCTTTACAACACTCTCTGGAAGCTTTACAGTGTAAGCATATTGCACCCAACAATCTGGGTTCTCATTTTACCAACCTTGGAAGGATGGAAGATTGAGCCCTGTCAGGATTCAACTCTAGGCTGTGTGCAATACTCCATTAAGACCACTGTGCCACCAGGGCAGACAATAATACTGTGATAGAGAAGGGACATTTTCTAGGACCTACTACATGACTTTACTTCATGGAAGGAATCTTAAACACCTCGCCAGATCTTACATTTTAAAAATAATTACTTAGGAAAGTAATATTCTGTACTTTTATTTGAATTTAGAAAGGTTTAAAAATAATAATGCTGGCATAAATATTACTAGCCATTTTGTATCTCTGTTTTGCTTTCTCTACTATTAGCACAGAGTAGGCTTTGAATTAGGTGTCTTGCCAATTAAAAGTCAATGCTATATTGTCATAATAGAGTCAGATGTATATATTTTTGCCTCAAGTGAATAGGTTTTAACTGGAACACATCATATAATTTTTCATTTGCTTATAATAAATTCTGTGAGCCAAAAATATTTTACATTTGCCTGAGTGTGCAGTGTTTAAAAATATCACTGGTCAAAGATACTAAATTTGAACTTTACATTTTGGCCCTATCTATGCATCACAATAGAAAGTATACTTGTCTCTGCACTGTGATGTAATCTAGGTTCTGCATTTCAACATGTAACCGCACAATTCTGTTTCTCTTTGAATCATGAAGCAAAAGGTTCTGGGCAAGTATTTGGGCATCTTGACTTCAAGATTGTGGTAGATCCTGCAGGTGCACCTCCATTTACGGTGGTCCTTTTAGCTCCTTCGCGGCAGGAAAAAGCAGCATGGACCAGTGACATTAGTCAGGTAAGCAGTTTGGGGGGAATACTGCATAATTCATACAGCACATTAATGTTGCCTTGGAGCTCATTATAAAATTTATGAAATACTAGCAGAATATTGCTTTGAATGCAGTGTTGGTGAATGAATGGCATGCTGACATAGCAGGTAAAAGTAAAGTCCCAGTCCCATGGGGGCTGGTTGTCATCTTGTTTCCTAGTCAAGGGACCCAGCATTGTCCAAAAATACTTCCATAGTTATGTGGCTGTTAGGACTTTACACCAAGGCACATAGAACACTCTTACCTTCTCACCAAAGTGATATCTATTTATCTACTTGCATTTGCATGCTTGCGAACTGCTAGGTTGGCAGGAGCTGGGAGAAGAATGGGAGCTCATCCCATGGTACTTGGGTCTTGAACTGCCAACCTTCCAGTCAACAAGCTGCATGTCTTACCCGCTAGGCCATTGCATCCCCACTAGGCCTCCAAGCCCTCACTGACATAGCAGCTAATGTCTTGTGCTTAGAATGGGAAAGCCCAGTCATTTAAATAGTTATTCATCTGTGCAGCCAAGTGACTTTTCTACTGTTTCCCAGCCTAAGAATTTTAAGATTTTATTTTTTTAAAAAGAGCAGGTGATACAAGAGGAATGTGACATAAAATAAGATTTTCTTAAGTTTCAGTAGTTGGTTTCTAAATGCCATGAAAAAAAACAAGTTCCAATTTTCCTATGGACTATTTTCACACAAAGATCTTTTTCATTTCATTTAATAGCTTTAACCCAGCCTTTTACAATATAAAGCTCCCCAGATACATTAGAACTGTGAACCGCTGTGCTGACTGACAATTCAGTTGGAAGGGTACCAGGTTGGAAAAAGCTGTCTTTAGTTTTATGCACATTGCATGCAGATGTCATTACTTTCCTTTTCCAGAATTCTTTAAAAATCTATTGTATCTGCACATTTGCACCTGCATGAAAAAGTTTCCAAAGAAAATTGAATTTAAGATTGAAGAGAATTGAAGGTGTCCAAACCTGGATGTTCTGGAATGGCCTTTATTTTTGATCACATGTACCAGGTTTATGTTTTTGATTGCTTGGATTCAGTGTGTCAATTGTAAAATAGTTAAAAATAAATAAGTTTTGGCAATGAAAATAAGAGAATGGGACAGTAGCTTGAAAGAGTCACTATGCAAGATTATATTGCACTAGATGCCATATGTTTATATATGTTTTAAATAGTATAGAATATTTTGTACAGAAGTGCCAAGAACTGGAGTACAGAAATAGTTCATGGATGTAATACCGATTATACTCAGATAACTGCCAAATACATATTTCATGGTGTTGCTACAAAAACAATATTTTTTATAAAGTTGCAAAATTTATACTAATTGCTGCAGATCAGCTCAGTTAATCTGAATTTATCTGTTAGTAAAGGAAAAACCATCAAAGTAGCATTTTTTTTCTCTGTGCACTGGTAATATGATTACAGTTGCAGCTAATTGGTATATTATGTAATTAAACGTTTAATTGCAGATTAAATTTTGCCTGTTGTTATTTAATGGGACTTAAATTAAAGGGCAAAGCTCTTTGAGGCCACATGGTTACTGTATATGTCCTTGTTTACCTTCTGCATGCTAAATTTGAAGAAATGAAATAGTGTTGACTGTTTCCTCCCCACTATTTTATTGTATTAGAAACAATAGCAGAAAAAAAGATATTTATTTATTTTATAGATTTTAAAAAATGCTTGGCTCCATTTGACTGTTTTATGTAATTAAAAAAGTTAAAACAATAAAATATACTTCTCATCCTCTCAATTGAACGTTCTTTCATCACTCCCTTCTTTTAGGGTACCCCTTTATGTTTCACTCCCAAAAAGCAACCCAAAGTTGCAGGTCACTCTCACAACCTATTCATACAGAGCCTCCAAAACTGGTTCCAGAGATGCAGAAACTCAATTCTGATGGGGACTCAGTTAAAGTTGAGCCTTGCCCAGCTACCACCCAAGTTACATTCAGAAGGGTATCACCAGACACCAACCTTTGTGTGTTGAGCTACATGCTTCTTCTCCAGCGATATTTCTGTGGCAATCCAATGTCACATCAATCCAAGCTTCCAGAAGACTCCCTCCCATTCCTTCACTGACTCTTCAGCCCAGCCTGGGCCTCTGATTTGATGCCTTAATGAATGGTCTTTCAAATGGTTTTGTATAAACTCCAACTAATTCATAACATTGTATTAAGCCAATCTATACATCTGCTTCCACAAGCGTTTGAATAGATCAGAAAGAGTATTTTTGCAAAACTCTATTTAAAAGGATACTGGCACACTTTTATATTTTAAACACACTTCAGATGTATTAATACATGTGTTAGGAAAGATTCCTGTAAAACCACCTGTTGGAAAAGATTACAGATATTTAAAGTTAAAACATAGTGAATTTGTAATAGTGAATTTGTAACATTATTGGTCAGTTATGTATGTATGAAAAGCAGTACCAGATGAGTTGTTGAGGCCAGGCCTATTTCCCGACCCCTTATGACTTGACACACTCTGGATGCTTATTAAGATAGAGGAAGGTGGGCTAGACTCAAGTGTAGCAGCCTCATTTTTGGCTACTATTTGAATTTGATCTTAATCTACCCTAGAAATAAAGACCTGAAAGATTAATATCAAAATAAAACTGGATTAGCTTGGTTCAGTACCTCATACAACTTACTCTGGAGCAGTTCCATCAGTTGCCTTCATATTTTTATCTGGAAACTATATTACCTCAGAACAGTTAATGGAACTAGTGGTGGATAGAGTCCAAAAACTGTGAGAGACAGAAGAGTGAACTGATTAATTCCCAAATCCATTATGAGCCTGCCCAGTTGACAACAGCTCCTGGAAAGATCCTTAGCAGCAGACTGTCACTTTTTGAAACTTAATCTTATGACTATGGAAGATTGCTATTTCAGAGGCTTCAAGACATCAATTGTTTCCAGTAATCAGGAGCTGCTGTTTTCGGTGCCTTTGGATTGAATGACCTGATGCAAAAGGAATTTAAAACCTGTGGTTTTGCAATGTTTCCAGGAGCAATACATTTTGAGATAGGAAATACATTCAGAGCAACCAAATATTATTCATTCATTTGCTTATTGACTGGAATGATATTCTAGACTTTATCCAGGTTGGCCAAGAGAAAGAGCTCACCTCAAAGCCACCCAATGAACTTCTGGGGTTGAAGAGAGACATGAATGTAGGTCTTCCTTAATCTGCTCCAACATTTTAATTTCTGCAGCACACTGATTCATTTGCAACTTCAGGGACTTTGAATAGTAAAAAGTTTAGCTTTAATTCTGAAAATGTTAAAATGTGGAAGTTCATCCCTTCTATCTTTCCTACTAACTAAATAATTGTTCCAGATAAAATTTTATTTTCTCTAATTGTAGGAGCTGAGCTATATACTATTGAGCAAAAATGAATCTATACTTTGTTTTTTTTTAACTTGTCTAGTGTGTTGACAACATACGGTGCAATGGTTTAATGACAATAGTGTTTGAAGAAAATTCCAAAGTCACTGTGCCACATATGATCAAGTAAGTGTAATTGCATTCAAATGTTACATATGATTATCTAGTTTTGTTTAAGTTCAAATACAGATTAAATAAAAATTAGCAGTTGTATTTAATTCTTTCTGCATTTCATGGGAATATGTTACATTATATTGTCAATCAGTCATTCTATCATCTATCTTAGGGTTGTCAAACTTATGTCAAGGTGTCATCACGTGTTGTATCGGGACTTCCCCCCACCCTTTTGCTAAAATGGACATAGACATGACCAGCATGTGACACACCCTAACCCATGGGCCAGGAGTTTGACAGCCCTGATCCATCTAGCCCTATATCCACCACCACCACCACCACCACCGTCATCCTCACCACCACCATCATCCTCATCATCCTCATCCTCATCCTCATCATCATTTCTTTTTAAATGAATTTCCTGGGGCCAAGATTTACATCTCATTTGTCAGTGATACTAAAATTTCATGTACATCTCATAAATAACCCTGAAAAACAGATGTGACCAGTAATAAAATATTAATGTATTAGCTCTCCTTCCAGGATGTTGGCTTTCAGTTATATTTACTGTTATTTTTATTTGGCCAGTCAGATATATTTGCAGAAATCAGTGGGTTATAAACCAGTAGTTTTTTGGGAAGTAAAAATGATGTTAAAAGTTAGGATTTTTTCTTTTTCTTTTCAGCATTCCCCCCACCCCCCCAAATTAAAAAACTTCAAATAATAGCAGTCGCACTTAGACTTATATACTGCTTCACAGTGCTTTACAACCCTCTCTAAGCAGTAGAGTCAGCCTATTGCCCCCAATAATCTGTGTCCTCATTTTACTGATCTCAAAAGGATGGAAGGCTGAGTCAACCTTGAGCCAGTGAGATTTGAACTGCCAAATTGCAGGTAGCTGGCAATTAGCAGAAGTAGACTGCGTTCTAACCTCTGCGCCACCACAGCTCAAATAAGGAACTTAAAGTCAATAAGGCTGGGAGGCTTCAGGAAAAACAAGAGGTGCTCTAAGTGTATTGGTACTCCACCTTGCAAATTTGTCCCATAGACAAACCATGAGCCAGAAACATTATCTTGATTTTATAAGTAGTGCCTACTTAAGATTATAAGCAGAACTTGTTTCTTCATATCAGAGACAATCTGAAAAAAATCATCATCATCATCATCATCATCATCATCATCTCTGACTTTCAAAGCAACATTTCTTAATGTTTTTCAAATTGTGTTATGTAGGTCTGATGCCCGTCTTCATAAAGATGACATTGACATCTGCTTCAGCAAAACTTTGAATTCCTGCAAAGTACCACAGATTCGTTATGCAAGTGTTGAACGCCTCTTGGAAAGATTGACAGACTTGAGATTCCTCAGTATTGATTTTCTTAATACTTTCCTACATACTTACCGCATATTTACTAATGCAACAGTTGTACTAGAAAAACTGTCTGATATTTACAAACGGCCTTTCACCTCCATCCCTGTCAGGTGAGTTGTTTTCTATTTTTCAGATTATTTTTATGGGAATTTTGGCAATAGTCGTCTTGCAAACTGCATTATGTATTAATGGTTTGATAGAACAAAACTCACTTTTATTCTGCAAGATGCACTTTTTAAGTGAATCTGGTTTCCGACAGTGACTTTGCTTGTTGGAAGCCGGCTGGGAAGGTTACAAATGGTGATCACTTGACCCTGGGACACTGCATCTGTCATAAATACATACCAGTTATTAAGAGTTTGAATTTTGATCACATGGCCATGCAAGGGTCATAAGTATGAAAACTTGGCATAAGTAATTTTTTCAGTGCCATTGTAACTTCAAACAGTCACTAAATTCTATTCACTGTTGCACAGTGAAGACTACCTGTAGTTTTGAATTTTTCTACATGGCATTCAGAACTAATACCATATTTTTTTTAAAGAAAACCCAGGTACTAGATCAGTGGTTCTCAACCTTCCTAATGCCGCGACCCTTTAATACACTTCCTCAAAATTATTTTCACATACACCTGTATTTGTATTGAAATATGTGTTTTCCGATGGTCTTAGGCGACCCCCGTGAAAGGGTCGCTTGACCCCCAAAGGGGTCCCGACCCACAGGTTGAGAACCACTGTACTAGATAGTTTGGACATTCTGCTCTCACATTCTCCAGATAGGCATCTTGGACTAAGTCCTTGGCAAAGACAGGCCCTGCCTATAAATATGTTACTCTGATCTCACTGATCTGTGTTGTTGCTTATCAGAATACTTGACAGGCACCAACTAGATCCTAACCAGCGAGGCTGATCTTCCTAGCACATGGAGATTATTTATCTAATAAAATATCAGATTATAGAAATTAGTTGTGTATCTTTGGTTTTTCATTTTGTAGGATTTTCCCAATTGTAAGTTGGTTATATGCATTTTCTTATAAACTACTTTTTAAAGGCAATTCTGGCATGGTAAAATTACTTATGAGTTTTTAAATTCATTTTCTAGGTCTTTGGAACTGTTTTTTGCTACAAATCAAAACAATAGAGAACATATGGCTGATGCAAAGTCGCCACACCTCTGCCGCAAGTTTTCTTCCCCTCCACCTTTATCTCTCTCCAGGACATCTTCACCCGTTAGAACAAGAAAACTATCATTAAATTCTCCATTAAATTCAAGAATTGGAGCACTAGATCTATCTGCTTCTTCTGTTAGCAGTCCTACCTCAACTTACAGCCCTGGAACATCATCACCCCCCATGTCAACAAAAGTGCCACTGGATTTAAGCAAAAGCCCTTCATCCCCTGAGCAAAGCCCTGTTTTTTCAGAAGACAATTCAGAAAATCCACGCAATGAACTTTGCAATAAGCTACGAAGGAGTATTCGAAGAGGTATCTGTCCATAGATACATCCGTCTGTCCATCCATCTTTCTGTCCTTCCTTCCTTCCTTCCTTCCTTCCTTCCTTCCTTCCTTCCTTCCTTCCTTCCTTCCTTCCTTCCTTCCTT
>JANHFR010002827.1:298086-312788 GCA_032468015.1 Mimophis mahfalensis | reverse complement strand
TTAGCTCAGGAATGCTGGGAGTTGAAGTCCACAAGTCATAAAAGAGCCAAGTTTGCCTACCCCTGCTCTAGAAGATGGTCAATGGTTCAATACAGCATTCAGACTTCAAAGTAAAACCATCCAATAATTTTTCCCCATACCCAAGTTTAAGTTCCTGCATCAATCACCTATCAGGGTGGCCAAAGTTTTCTTTTTCCAAAATGCTTGAATATATATATATTCAAGCATATTAAGGTACGCAGTAGCTCAGTGGCTAAGATGCTGAGCTTGTTGATCAGAAAGGTCAGCAGTTTCAATGGTTTGAATCCCAAGCACTGTGTAATGGAGTGAGTTCCTGTTACTTGTCCCAGCTTCTGCCAATCTAGCAGTTTGAAAGCATGTTAAAATGCAAGTAGAAAAATAGGGACCACATTTGGTGGGAAGGTAAGTGTTCCATGTGCCTTCAGCATTTAGTCTTGCTGGCCACATGACCATGGAGATGTCTTTGAAATGGAGATGAGCACCACCACCTAGAATCGGGAATGACTAGCATGTATATGCGAGGGGAACATATGCTTGAGGATCTTGTTCAGAAAGGCAAACTGGTGTTTGTTAAAAATTATTCAAAACAAGTCAGATTCAAAGAAGTACCAAGAAAATTAACAATGTGTGCAGTTGTTTTATATTATTGAGAATTTTGTCTACTTCTTCATACTGATTTATGAGTATAGACATCCCGAACAACATAAATAATGTAAATGGGAGAAAATCATATACTTTGTTGATTTGACAGGTATTTGCTGAGATTTTTGATCCTGTTATCAAAGTAAGACATAATGGATATGACCCCAAACTAATGAAGCATCATACTGACTTGGATTCTTCAAAGGTAGGAGCTAACTTAAGTCTTAAAGAAGAAAACAAAAACCCTGAAGACAAAACTGATCTGAGAATAGTAGTGAACGTATATTATCGTTGATAATAGTATTTCAGCACTACCTTCACAAAAATTATTTTACGACAACTAGAATGATAGGACCAAGTGAAACATGCCACAAGCCAAACCGGATAAAACTCCCTTAACAAACAAACAAAAATGTGTGCTGCATTAAAGCAACTCTAGGATACTCAGCAAAGTGTCCTCTTAGCTCTGCAAACAGTATAACCCACATGTATCTGCACTGAGTGTTTTTATCCCACCATCTGCCCCAAAACAGCTCTGGGATGAGAGGTAATTCATATGGGAGATATGACATGCATATCTTGCAATTATAAAAAGTATATAAGTACCTTTATTCTTGAGGGATGCGGTGGCTCAGTGGCTAAGAAGCTGAGATTCTCAATCAGAAAGGTCACCAGTTTGGTGGTTCAAATCCCGAGAGCTGTGCAACGGAGTGAGTTCCCGTTACTTCTCCCAGTTTCTGCCAACCTAGCAGTTCAAAAGCGTGTAAAAATGCAAATAGAAAAATAGGGATCACCTTTGGTGGGAAGGTAACAGCGTTCCGTGCACCTTCGGCATTTAGTCATGCTGGCCACATGACCACAGAGACATCTTTGGACAGCGCTGGCTCTTTGGCTTTGAAATGGAGATGAACACTGCTCCCTAGAGTTGGGAACAACTAGCATGTATGTGCGAGGGGAACTTTTACCTTTACCTTTACCTTTACCTTTACCTTTACCTTTACCTTTATTCTGGATAGTTACAATTTTTTCCCAGGTTTAAAATGGAAAAAAAAAATCCTACTAAATTTCTGACTGAAATACTCCTGGATTATACTTGCTTATCTCCCAGATCGCTTCCAAATCCAAAGCCACTTTTCTCCATATTCCTGTCCAGCCATTTCAGGGCTTTTTCCCAGGTTACAAATAATATTGGTATTCCAGATTTTAATTGGGTAATATCTATTTTTACAGATTTCTCTGTAGAATACTAACACTGTATCATTTTAAATGTTGGGGATTACATGCATAAAGTGGATGAGTCTAGGATGAAAACTACATTTGTTTTAATTTAATTTACATTAAATGAGTTAAATAAATACTCCCCATGTGTTTGGTGGGGAACATATAATTGTTTAATAATTTCTGAATTCTGTTATTTCATTGTTACAATTTAACAGGAAAATCACATCTAGGTTGTGTGTGTAGGTGTATCCATTAAAGAAGAGATTGTCCATTCCTGCTGCATTTATTTCCTGTCAGGATGTGCATTCTCCTGTAACCCTGTGTTTTGTAAAACAGAACAAAGAAAGAGGGTGGAATTAAGTTGGGGATACAGCTCCAAAATTGAAGCCTGCTTCTTTTACACATGCCATAATGCCTGTAAAGTTAAATGCCTGGGGAGAGGGCTTTGACAATGATCATGGTTTCCATATTGACTGTTTTAACTCCTGTAGGTGCCCCTGATAGAAAGACCAAGTTCACTGCTGAAGCAGTCAGCAGTCAGCAGTTTTGTGATGAATAACTGAATGAAATGTTTAATTTGCTAATTCAATCACCAAGAAAAGTTAACTAATGCTGTGTTTTTAAGTTCAAAGTGAGGTGTTGTAGTTCTCCTTCCAGAGGCATTGTAATAATATTGCTAATCTTGGTGCCACACAACTGGCTGAGATATAGATTAGGTTCTTGCTAATCAAAATATCTGGGGCTGATCCTGAGTATCCTTGGGTGTAATTCACAACTGTGACAATATATTTTCAAACTGTTTGATTTTGGACAGATTGCCCAAGGACAATTCGACGAGCGTTATGTTTTATCCTCCCGTGTACGCACGGGACGAAGTGTTCGTGGCCTGAGCCTCCCTCCCGCCTGCTCCAGGGCAGAGAGAAGAGCTGTGGAGAATGTCGTTGTTACTGCCTTGTCTGGACTGAAACGAGACCTGGCCGGAAAATATTATAGCCTGACAACTATGTCTGAAAAGGAGCAACAACAGCTAATTGATGTAAGTTTAATGCCAAACTTGGAAGTTGAACTTAGGGAACAAGGCTATGACTAACAATATGGAGAGCCCTTCTTAAAGTAACCCCTGGACATTAAATGGACACGGCTATGAAGATATGGAAGTAATTGTCCTTGCATTCTTCTGAATCTGGACCTTTCTGTTTCCAGTTTCATTTTAATTCTGAATTTTTTTGAGGACCTCCAATGATTCTGCTTGCGTTTTCTGAGATCGACCAAGGTTGGTTAGGCTGATTAGATAAGAGAGTTATTCTAGGGCAGGGAGGGTTAACTTGGTTCTGGTAGGATTAGACAAAGAGCTGACGAGCTGACGTTCACCCTGGTTATGTCTAAAAGATCAGGAGAAAAAAGGCTCTCCATTTTGTTGGTTAGATTTATTTTCCTTACCACACTAGAATATAACAAACTATTCCTTGCCTGTTGAATATTAACCAATCAACGTTTTCCAGCTGGAATTGACTTTTCTTCCCCCTCTTCACAATATAAGCAAATTATGCATTCTGGCAACATCCAAGCAGTATTAAAGACACACACGAATATATACATACACTAACAGAACTCTTTTATTTGTGGAATTCTGGGAAGAATATCATATCCTTAAATAACTCTAAAAAGTCTGCAGGAATTCATAAACCATTGATTTAAAAATGTAAATTGAAAATTTGAAATATATTTATTGAGGGGCTGGGTAATTTAAAAATAAATCTAAAAATACAGTGTAAATACACTGCAGTCCTAAGAACACTATTAATGAACAGACTTTACACATAAAACAAAACTGAGTTTTAACTGAGGATTAACCAGAAAAGAACAACGGAATTAATCAGCAAAAGTAATAAAAGATTTGAATAAATTAGTTTTTTTATTTCTATTTTTATTTAAATAAGCTTTGTGTCTCAAAAAAAATTATATTTGTGGGTACTGATTAACTAAATATTATGAAAAAGCAGTAGGTGTGACTCAAATCCTATTCTATGAGTCCTTAAAGTTAATTTAACCGTGTTGAATTTAAATGTATTAAGCATAATTTTATTTTATTTTAAAATACTTTTAATACTTTAATACGGTAGTTTCTTTCTGTCTTAGCATGTTCCAGTGCTTTACAAAACCTTAAAACTACATGAAATTAAAAACATAGGCATTTGTATTGGAAACACAGACTTTTATTTCCAGGGGGGAAAAAACAACAAATATTATTTTTCTGCACTCTTCACCTCTGAGAACTGATTCATCGTTATAATTCAACTTTTTTCTTTCTTTTTCCTTTCCCTCTGCCTTGAATTATGCTGGTCTCCAGGACCATTTCCTATTTGATAAGCCAGTTTCCCCTTTGTTAACGTGTGCTGGAATGGCCCGTGACTGGCCAGATGCCAGAGGAATATGGTACGAAATGTGAGATGTGCACGTTTTCAATGTGAACAAATAATTATACTAGTTTCTAACTCAGTTGCTATTATTCCTAATTCTGAGCATGTTTGGCATATGCAATCTCTTTTTTCAGTACATAATCTTTAAGCTTGCAGTCAGCAATATTTTGGTGGCCATGAGTGACCAGCTTCCAGAAATTTGGATGGGTGGTGTGAGATGGGACAATTTAGGAATGTTGTTTTTGCTTTGTTTTGAATATATGACTATTCCAGAGCTTACATTACAATGTCACATTCTTTCTCACCTCAATATGGCAGGAAATCACTTTGAATTTTCATCCATCATGGTCAGAGATAACACCAAGGACCACAAAAAAGGATGTTTTTAGGGCTGCCCATGGCCCTGGGCCTATTTTTTAAAAAAATTAAAACATCTGTGATCAAAGATGCAACTATAACAAAAAGAGAAAACAAAGAAAAGAAATTAGGGATTTGGATCCTTTTCTTTCTTTCTATTTTTAATTATCAAGAAATAGCTAATAAAGTCCATGGATATATTCTGGGGCATGTTTTCAATACCTTGCTTTCACTAATGCATGCGTGTGTGTGACTACATATGTATATAGATGCGAAAGGAATGTAATTATCTCTTCTTTTTGTTTTATAAACAAAACTGCTTTCTTTAATATGTTGGAAGAAATGTCCATCTGTTTTCAGTTCCAAGTGGGGAAAAAGACACTGGAAACATGGAGGTTGTTTAGAAAGATGGTTTAATGGTGGACAGGATCACATGGCTTGGAGTTCCTGGGTGAAAAGGGAAGAGAGGCTGAGAGTCCCTTGGTTTTATATTCTCCTGTCTGGACCCGGAACCTGCCCCCTGTACCTGTGGCAAGAAATGTATCCTGATTAGTTGTTGTCAAACAGTCATAGCTATCATTGTAGGCTGTTTGTGTGCTAAACTTGGTTGGTGATGCAAGGAAGGGGCTTTGGGCAATTCCTATTATGTAGATGTCCTTCTATAGATTGGACCAGGACTTAATGGCAAAGGTGGAGGCTGAGTTTCTCTAAGGAGGTGCAGTATTTTATAATTTTTATGTTTCTCAATGTAAAAAACGTTTTACCAATATCAGTATAAAGGATATTATTAGCCTTGTCTTTAAGGAAAGTCCAAATGCATGTTGCTCAAAAACCCTTATGGAGAGATGAGTTATTTAAATTAAAAGCTGTTCTGTTGCCTTTGTTTTAGAAATTCTGTACAACAAAAAACACTGTGATTTATTAATAAGTAGAGGAAAGTCAAGTACGAAAGGCATTTAAATGATCAGAATTAAAATGTTATTAGCTAATACAGTGTTTCTCAACCTCAGCACATACCTGTCAAGTTGAAAATGTTAAAGTACAGGAAAGGTGTGCCCCGCCCCCCACGTGTGTGCCCTGCCCCCCCATGCATGCATGCACCGGAGACACTGCCAGGGGTTTGGCGGCCTGTGGCAGCCTCCCAGATGGCTCTCCCACAGCCCAGGTGATTGGGGGGCGGGAGCCGAACTGCCCACCCCCCAATCAGTGGGAGAGGCACCTGGGAGGCCGCCGCAGGCCACTGAACAGCGGTGGCTTCACCTGATGCCCGACACCCTGCTCCCTCCTCACCTAATGCCCTGTGCCCCACCGTGCTCTGTTGAATCCTCCCGGTGGATTCTCCGAAGTGCAGGTGAGCGATGGTGGGCTGTGGGGGCTTCACAGGGATTCCCTCCATGGCCCAGATGGCTGTCGTGGAATCCCTTCTCAACACCCCACCCTGCTCTGCCCCGCTCCACCTCGGAATAGTGTGCGTGCATGTGAGGTGGAGGCTGAGAAAATACAGGAATTTTTTAAAAAATGGGACAAGGTCAGGAAAGAGAGGAAAAAATGGGATTTTCCTAGCCAAACCAGGAAACTTGAAAGCTATGCCTCAGCATGCTGTGAGTTGAAAATTCAATGAGTTGAAGTTTACACATTTTAGTTGCTGAAAAACATTGAATTAGTGGATCAGTTCTTTTTTTCTTTTTAGAATAGAATAGAATTCTTTATTGGCCAAGTGTGATTGGACACACAAGGAATTTGTCCTTGGTGCATATGTTCTCAGTGTACATAAAGAAAAAAAATACATTCATCAAGAATCATAGGATACAACACTTAGTGATAGTCATCGGTTACTAATAAGCAATCAAATCATACTAGGAAACAAGTAAAACAATGTAAATTGTAAAGATACAAGCAACACAGTTATAGTCATAAGTGCGAAGAAAGAGGTATTAGGAAGGATGCGAGTAATACAGTCTTAGTAAATTGCAAGTATTGTGGGAATTAGTTGTTTAGCAGAGTGATGGCATTCTGGGAAAAACTGGCCTTGTGCCTAAATTAGTTGTTTAGTAGAGTGATGGCATTCAAGAAAAAACCATCCTTGTGTCTAGTTGTTTTGGTGTACAGTGCCCTATAGTGTCATTTTGAGGGTAGAAATTGAAACAATTTATGTCCAGGATGAGAGGGGTCTGTAGATATTTTCACAGCCTTCTTTTTGACTCGTGCAATATACAGGTCCTCAATGGAAGGCTGGTTAGTAGCAACTATTTTTTCTATAGTTCTAATTATCTGGTGAAGTATTTATTTATCAGAATGTTATATGTTTTGAAGGAAATTTTGATAAATGTGACTACCTGTAATACATTACTTCTATTACAGAATTTAAAAAACAAGATTAAAACATTTGTTATTTTAGAATGGTTATTAATCTGATAATATTAATTTCTTTTTTAACTACTTGAATACTTTTGTTTACTGATTTTTCTTTGAGCCTCTTATCAATTGGATCTAAATTTGAATCTAATAAAATATAAAGTATAAGGTATGTGTTGTAGTTCTTGAATTATCAATTCCTCTCTATGCTCTATTAGCACATTTTTCATCATGTTTTAATGTAAAATATTTGAAGTAAAAAACTATATGAGTTATGAAATGAAATGTTTTTATACATTTCTATTACAATATTTATATTCAAAGGAACTAACATTTTTGTTAAAAGTTTACAATCAAGTACAAGTATCAGGATGTACAGCTCTACTGGTGAACAGAATAGCCATCAAACTCTGTGATGCTTATGTTTAAGTTCAATTTGTAAAAATATTGACCATTATGGCACAATAGGCAATAATGGACTTTGTTATTTATGGTTTAGTATGATGAGCAAATCCATCCTGTTAAAACATGGATTGTTTTAAATTTAAAAACATATATAGGTTTTTCATTGGTTTATTATTTTCTTTTTCAGTCATACTTTGTATGAACCAAGATATGTGATTGGTTTGCTGTTTCCTTACACATAAGTTCATACTTGTCTGCATATGAGGAAGCTAAATGTTTCTGGACAATGACAGCATTCCTAAAAAGCACTTGCTGTTACTTGCAGCATGCTAAAAAACATCATTTGTCTACCATATACAGTAGTTGGGAAATAAGCCCTGCTCCTCAATCTTTTCTTCAGTCTCAGTGCTGAACCCTTACTTTTGCAGAAGCTGCTGCTGATGTCATGCATGAAAACAAAACCAAAGCCTCTCCAAAGGGAGCACTGTTTTTAAAAATAAAATGACTTTCTTTTGAGGGTGAAATTAAAGGGAACAACAAAATATCATGCATCAAAGTTGGCAAATTCAGGTCAAAGAACACAAATAAAGCATGATGTTATATTATTTTGTATAGTACCTTTAAAGGGATGCAGTGCCTCAGTGGCTAAGACGCTAAGCTTGTCTATCAGAAAGTTTGGCTGTTCAGTAGTTCGAATCCTGGGTGCTGCATAACGGAGTGAACTCCCATTACTTGTCCCAGCTTCTGCCAACCTAGCAGTTTCAAAGCATGTAAAAATGCAAGTAATAAAATAGGGACCACCTTTGGTGGGAAGGTAACAGCGTTCCATGCGCCTTCAGTGTTTAGTCATGCCGGCCACATGACCACGGAGATGTCTTTGGACAGCGCTGGCTCTTTGGCTTGGAAACAGAGATGAGCACCGCCCCCTAGAGTCGGGAATGACTAGCACATATGTGTGAGGGGAACCTTTACCTTTACCTTTACCTTATAGTAACTTAGAGTAATTAAATATAAAGAATATAAATATTCCTCATATATTGAACCATTATCTTATTTGGTCACATTCAAATTAGAACCTCAGTTTTACACTGACAACCAATATGAAGCTTGGTAAATTGCAGGACTAGTGATAAAGCTGGTGTTCAGGCACCTAATGGAAACAGATGTTTTCCTCAATGTTCTTGAGTTTTCTACATTGTTTGCTAATAAAAATGTTTGATACCCTTGCAATAACTGGATGATTTCTGTTATTGTTCTGAAACTTTCTTTCCTCTTAACGAGCTAAATTATCCCTTGGTTTACTAAAGAGCCACTTCTATTATACTGTGATAGAGAAGTCAAGATTGCTTATTTTTTGGCCCTGTTGCTGGATGGCATACCTGTTCCATATAGTTCAGTATCTCTGCTAAAAGGTAAATCAAAGCAACCAGGTTAGTGCTGCTCATAAAGAATTGCCATCAGGTAAAATCAGTTGGCTCTGTCCTGACTCTGTCCTTGGACTTCAAACTGGGATAGATCACAGAATGTAAATTTAGCAATTAATGGTTCTGTTTATTCTTCCAGAGAACATAGACAGATATGCAGTGCGATCTACCACCTCTTCATTTTCCTCTTGCTCTTTTTGGAAATTAAATTGATCAGGACAGGATTGGTCCCAGGGTTAAGATATGTGATCAGTATGTTCTTCTTTGAAGGATGTGTTCTCTCTCACTAAAGAAGGCAGTAATAAACCCTTTATTAGAGAAAAGCTTTATTAACCTGGGAGTATATGTAATGCTCCTTTTTCAGAAAAATGATTAAGAGATTATGGCCTCCTAGCTCCAGGCATATCTGAGTAATACTGAGCATAGCTGTCAAGTTTCCTAGATTGGCCGGGAAATCCCGTTGTTTCCTCTCTTTTCTTGCCCATCCTGTATTTTTTTTAAATTTCCTGTATTTTCTCTGAGTCTGAGGCACTCCCCCGCATGCGCGTGTGAGGGCACGCATGTGTGGGAGACTGCCTCAGAGTCAGAGAATTCCTCCCCTTCCTCCCCCTTCGGCAATCCTCCCACAATGGAGCATGCTGAAAGGAAGGGGAGGAAATCCCCCCCTTTGCTCCCCTTCCTCCCAGTGCGCTCTGATCACCTGGGTTTTGGCAATCCTCCCACGCATGCGCACGCGTGGGAGGCAAGGCAAGCCTTTCCTGTATTTTAACGTTTGCAACTTGACAGGTATGATATTGAGTAATACTGACTTTCTGGATTCCCTTTAACCAGGCTAGGATCTTATGTTGAAATTGTTTGGTATTTGTAGACTTCCTGTGTTGAAAACGGGGTGAGGGAGTACAACCATACTAATTTTCCTGGGCCTCTGGTTGTTTTTAGTACCATCAATGATAATATCTTCCTGGGTTGTCTGGTGAGATTGAGCCATGGGCATCATTTTAACATTGTCTGGTCAACCCTTCAGGCTGTGTCTAGAACAGGGATGTCAAACTCAATTTCACTGAGGGCCACAAAAAATTTACATTTGACCCTGGGGAGCTAGGGTGGGCATGGCTATGGTGGGCATGGCCAGCCATGGTTGGCTGGTCCAGGAAAGTCCCACAGGCCAGATCTAGGTAGCCCCCAGGCCCCTGGGCCTTGAGTTGAACACCCCTGGTCTAGAAGATAGTGCTGGGAAAATGTTTTCATGAAACTGTAGTGGGAACCTCATGCTAATGTCTCCTAGCCCTATTGTTCCTTATTATTTATTTCACAATGCCTAATCCTGATAATGGGCTATATGATAAATCAGCCTGAAATTAAACCAGACAAGTATAAGTATTGTTGGTTGATAAAAACTGGACTTGGATATTGTTGTTCCTGCAGTTTTGTATGGGGTTACTATTGTTACTACTGTTAAACAGCACGAGGTTTTGACAGCTCTCTTGTTTTTCCACTCTTACTGCATTTGCTAGTGGCAGCTATAAAGCTAAAAACCACCTTTGCACAGTCACTTCTATTGCACTAGGCCATTTCTTCTTAATCTGTAGGATCTGGTGCAATGTCATAGTAATTGCAGTGTAGTCCTTTGAAGGTACCTTGCACTATGCCATAGGTTTAGCATTGAAGTTAATCTAATGTTGTTTTACTTTTTCTGTTTTATTGATCTCACTTTGAACTGCCCAGGGTTGTGGTTTATCAGACAGACAACTGTGTTAGCCTTTAAAATAAAAATAAACTGTATAGATAAATATACAAATATAGAATCTGAGGGATCTTCTGCTGTGCTGTGCAACATGTAAAGTACTAGATTCATATGATGCTTGCACAAAACAATCTGCATTAATTGGTCAACTGTTTTTTCTTTCTTCTTTTGTTCTAAGAGACTGTCTGCACACGTCTCTGCAATTTTCTTGGCAAGGTTTTTTAGAAGTGGTTTGCCATTGCCTCCTTTCCTAGGGCTAAGAGAAAATGACTGGGGCCAAGGTCATCCAGCTGGCTTTGTTACTAGGCTGGGATGAGAACTCATGGTCTCCCAGTTTCTAGCTTAATGCCTTAATTGCTACAACAAGCTGGGTCTCACCAACTGTTTACTAGCCTTTGTTTAATCTATATCTATAAAACAGAAGTGTTCAGTGCTGGTGTTTGTGGGTATATCCCCAATAGGCTCTTTGCACCAAAATGGCCCATGCTTCACAGGTACCTACTTTGAACTCTGGAGACAAGCACTATGGGGGTCAGGAATGCAGTTGACCAGTCTTTGTCCCCGAAAAAGGCTGCTGAAGTGGACACCCTGACACATCTATAGCAGAAAACCTGTACTGAGCATGTGTAGACGGTTACCAAGCAAGGCATGCAAATCAGAGGCTCTCCAGCCAATAGAGGCAAGGCATGCAAACCAGGCAAAGAACACTGGGAATTACAGGAACAATGGCCGGGGAGACAAAGGTCTTTGCTGGCCAGCCATGTCCCCACCATCCTGGCCGAGGCTGTAAGGATTTGGGCCTGATGAGGCCGACTGAAACAGGGGAGGCAGTGGGACAAGTTTGGGCCTGGTGAGGCTGACCGAGAATGGGGGAGGCAGTGGGAGGCAACGAAGGAGGCAGTGGGATGAGTTAGCCAGGCCCTACTATACTCGGGCAAATCTCGGTCATCAGCTAGTGTATTTATATTGATTGAGCTTTTAAGCCTTAAGCAACTTAGGATCTGGCTATTCAAATTTCTACTTCATATGCTGCAAAATTGTCTTATTGTTAAGGACCTCCCAAGAGAGTCTTTTGAAGATGCTGCTACTGTCAGAAGTTTCCTTTAATCCTGTTACTTCCAGGCTTGGCAGTTGCAATTGCCCACTAACCCAATATTTAGAAAATCTGCCAGGACATATCATTTTCTTCACATGATTGTTAAATGGTTTTATTTATTTACTGTTAGTTTCAATTTATATTTTAAACCTCTTATGTTCTAGTTTTGTTTCTAAAACTTTCAAGCTATCTCAAATGCTCACTAGATCAGACAAGCTGGGTAATAAATCAAATATATAGCTAAATTAATTAGTCCCAGCTGCACTGGAGAGAGAATTTAAGAGATATTTTTCTTTTGCCTTACAGTGTTCTCAACACTGTCAGGGAATGCCAAAGAAATTTCTATACCAACCCCCTGTAACAAGACTAGCAGCAACAAGCATATCATGTGTGAAGTCAACAGACACTAAAGTACTGCTAAAGCAAGCGGGATGTCAGAGTGTGTGGGCAGAACAGGCAGGGAGAAAACAGTCCAAGTCTCTAAGGTGCCAGCTGATGAAGCATCTTCAGCCATTGAAAATGCAACCTTGGACTTTGAAGTAGAAATCTTAAAAGTATTGCAATTTATCTTGGTAGAATGAAATAGAAATATTTTCAAAGAAAAGAGTGGGGAAAAAATATCCAGCCCCTGTTTTATTATATTCAATGGAATATCTTCACTTGTCTGTTTCTTCCAGTTTTTGTTTAAAAAATAGTCTTTATTAATTTTGACATTTAAAAACAACAGTTATTTACATAATAAGAATAGAAACAGACAAAAAGAAAAGAAAAGAAAAAGAAAAAAAGAAAAAAGAACAACTAAAAAAAACAACTTAAAAAAAGAAACAAACTAATAGCAAGATGATATGTATATACGCATATAAAGACAGAACAGAGAAAAAATATACATATATTTCTAATCTTCTTCCAGTTTTAAATCATCTTAAGAATAAACATAATAAACAAATGTTCTCCTTAATCAATGTTTCCTTGCATCGTTACATGTCACAAATAATAATATTAATACCTAGAAGTCTTGTGTTCATCCTTTTTCATATTACATAATTATTTTGGCACTCCTGCTATTAAAAAGTTACTGTATTCTCTGGTTTGCCACGCCCAAGCTGATGGCACCCCAGTACTCTATATACAATACTTTTTGCAATTTACATTAAATGCTCTCTTAATGGGTTTTAAGAGAACAACTGTTATTTCCTTGTGCAGAATTAATATTATTCTCTAGTAAAGAAGGAACAACTTTTCAAAGAAGGTCTTAGATATTATCTGGTGCAATGTTTCTTAATCTTGGCAACTTTAAGATGTGTGGACTTAAACTCCCAGGATCCTTCAGCCACATTCTGAGAGTTTTGGGATTTGAAGTCTGCACACTTAAGGTTGCTAACCTTGAGAAACACTGACTTGGTGGGCTTAGTTTATGCTGCCCTGAATACTATGATTATTTTAAAGAGAATGGACAAAATGCAGAAGACACTTCTCTCAGACAACATGCTATTTATGACCCAGATGCTGTTATACCTTGCAGTAGGGCCCTCATTTTTACTGGAGTTTCCTCCATTTCTGGACCAGTTCTTCCCTGGATTTTTGAACAAACAAGTTAATTTAGAGAAAATTTAGATAGAGATGATGTTTCTCCTATCATTCCTATTTCATAATGTTTTAAACTTGAGGGACAGATACATTTTCTTCCTGTCAAAAAGCTCCTCCATGCTTCCCATTTCCAGTTCCCATAGCAGCAAAAGCCTTTCTCTCAAAATGTTCTAATACAACAGCAGTTCACTACAAGAAGGATTAGAGCTGTATGGTGTTACTTTTTAAATAACTTTGGAAATCTGAGATTGTGTTGTTGCTAGTTAAGAGAGGAATGCAGCTTTGGGGGAATCTTGAGTTACCCTTATTGTTGATGCCACCATGAAATTCCCAACCTGATAAATAAAAAAAGGAAAGGGTAAAATGAAAGGACCAGCATCTGTGAAGATGGTTTTGAAGTTTTCTGTGAGAACACTAATGAATTGTGCATATCTCTCAACCAGGCACAACAATGATAAAACATTCCTCATCTGGATCAATGAAGAGGATCACATTAGAGTGATATCCATGGAAAAAGGCGGCAACATGAAGCGGGTTTTTGAAAGATTTTGTCACGGATTGATAGAGGTGGATGCTTTTCTTTGATGGTTAAAAACAAATTTTTAGATTTTAATATAAGATCCATTTGTGCTTTTATATTGTTGCTGCTAATTTTTCTTTTTATTGTATGTGGTACCATTTGAGTAAAGCAGAATCCTATAGTAGCGGAGTTAGGGCCCTTTGATCTGGAGTGAAGTAATTGCTACAAGCAGCAAATACCACATGGAAACGTAGGAGCTGTTTCTTCAATTTATTGCCTTTTTAAAAAATTAGAATGAGGTACCTCACAGCCTGTACTGCGCTCTGCAAATCAACTTGTTTCTCTCAAGTTGGGAGGGATCAGTGACTTTGCTGTTGTTAAGGAAGAATTGAAACTCAGTCAAATCAAGTGGAATAGAAGTCAGCTCTTACACCTAAGGCAGGGCTGTCAAACTCGCAACCTGCAGGCCGGATGTGTCACGCACTGGCCATGCCCATGCTTGGTATAACGAAGGGAGGGAAAGTCACAATACATCACGTGACAATGCCATGCTGAGGCGAGTTTGATATTCCTGACCTAAAGAGTCTTAGGACAATATAGATTTAATGCTGTTACACTGTTCGTTTAAAATTGGCCTGAAATTTAAGATTTTTGTTTTTTGCTTCGAGTTTTACTTTATCTGAAGGATCATTCAAACTGCCATTCCTCATTCACATTATGAAATAGTACCACATACTCAAATAGTTTTCAAAATTTAAATCAATGTAGATTTTCTTATAATTTCAGTGAAAATATCAGATTGACTCAAATACAAACAAATTTCATTTGAAAGTCAATCAAGGTTGTTATCTACAAAGCAATTAAAGCTATGAGAAAAGAGTGAAAGCATAAATTATATATTTAATTATAA
>JANHFR010002827.1:229900-242891 GCA_032468015.1 Mimophis mahfalensis | reverse complement strand
CACAACTATGAAGACGTGGGAAAATACCCGAACAAAGCATAATGCCATACACATAAATACCCACGAAAACATAAGAACACACACACACACACACACACACACACACACAAAATGCGTTTTTCTTGTAAAGGTAACAGCCATTTTATGAACTAAATAATGAACTTAATTAGTTCTTGATCTGATGTTAAAAGTTGGAGTGTGCATATTGTTACCTGCTGAATATAGGTAAAAAGTAAAGTATGGATTCACTAAATAATTTTTCTGCAAGATTTTGATAGCAAGCATTGAAAATAAGCTTTACTGCTAAGTCTTGGTTGCAGAAATGCACATGGTTTGCTACATTAATAAAAACTTGTACTTCAAATGTTCTAAACGTATCTCATTACACATAGAAAGCTGAAACTTTATTTAGTTTTCCTATATTATAGGACAATCCTGAATTTCTGCTATAGCACAGTAATCTATTGTACACTACAGTATGGTAGTCTATAGCATAGTATATTATAGTCTTCCCTCTTACTTGCAAATAAATGAAAATACTGTTTCTATCAATATTTTTATAATACAAAACTCTGAATGTGTAAAAAAATGTTTAAAATTCCAAAAGCCAGAATCATTTTCTAAAAACAAAACAAAATCTGATCAGTAGATATACATAAAGACAACTGGTCAAGGATCTAAAAATAGCAACTGTAGTAGTAATCCTAGGTGATGAAATAAAAGTTAATTTTCTCAGTCAAATTGTGGGATTTAGCTTTAGCTTGATAAGGCTCATCTAAATTAAATCTTACGAGAAAGAGACAACAATCATTGGCAAATTTATTAAACAAGCCTTAAGTACTAATCCTAAAAATCCCAATGCATATATAGCTGTCATTTCTCATGCCAAATTTTATGTCATATTATACATTTTTCTAAATGATGCTTTTCTAAATGATTAATACATATTTAGAAATGCTCAGATGGATATTCAAAGTATGGTCATAAGCCCTTGAGATCTGATTACACTACATATTAAATTAGAAAAAAATTAACTCCTCTAAGTACCGACATATTTTAGTGGTAAAATTGGAATCTAATGTCCAGAATTTATTCTGATTATGAACTGATCCTATTCTTTCCCAATTTTAATTATAATCTATTTTGTTGTTGTAACTTAATTTAAAAAGGAAAAACATTTATTTTCTAAATATTTTAAAAATGAAATATCGAAGTTGCAGAGGACATCTATAGAATTATTAGAAATTAGAAATAGAAATCTTTCAGGTGCTCTTATTAAACTGGGACTGCACATGGCCAAAATGTATGTACATATTACTATTCTCAACTTTTAAAAATAGTAACTTTTCAAAATGTCAAATCAGCGTACTTAATTCTTAACTGAATACTTTATTTGGCCAAGGGTTATTAGGCACACAAAGAATTTGTCTCTGGTGGAAATAAAAAAGAATAGCACTAAAAATCTTTAGCACTATAAAGTCTAAAAACAATTCAATTTCCCATTTAATTTTATATGTGAATATATGTGCCTGTGCACAAATTTGTATAACTGCCTGCATATCTAGAATGCCATTATTTGGAAAGGCATACAATCTTAATGCCACAAATACTGGATAACATAATTGAAGCAGCTTTGATCTTCAACAAATCATAGTTGATAGTTCCAATGAAAAACAGACCGGCTTCACTTAGTATAAGGAATTTTCTACAGAAGCAAGACTTGACCAATCCGTTCAACAGTCAGGAAATGTTCCATGTGCAAATGCATTAATGGTATTCCTTGGCATTGAAAGAATTAAGAGAAAATGTGTTTGCATAGATCTCCATATGCACACCGAAACATTTAGGGAAGTGTGTATTATATAATCACATTAATAATTTTACATCATATTCAAACTGGAAATATGAAATTTTCTATTTTGATACTAAATTGTAACTTGAAATACTTAAGCTTCCTTTTGTTTTTGTAAAAATATTTAATGTACCAAAAAAGTTAACATACATATTTCTATTCACTAGTCACGCTTAAAATTCCAGTGTACTGTTGACTGGAATGAAGGCTTAAGTTGTGCAATAATTTCTGATGAATTGCATGAAGAAAAATTTTTTTTTTTTAACTTTTCCAGGTTATCCTTCATCATAAAATACTGTTGTTAAAAACTATATGCCAGGTCTGCCCACAATAAAATGAGTTTCTTCAAAAGGGAAATCAGGGAATAAATATATAATACATTAGGACTCATAAAAAAATCAGTGCAATATTTATTGGCAAAAATGTGTGACACCAATGTAAAAGAATAAAAATGTACAACTTAATCCTCTTCAAGAAATTCACCATCTAATTTCATAGTTTCGTTACATCCAGCATATTGACATATAATCACAAGTATGATAAACATAGTAATGACTTTTAGTCAACTGAGTTTTGATCCTAGGTTGTAATCCAGAGATACAAAACAGCTACTCTTATTAACCAAATAGCCACTCCCGTTATAGCTATGATTAATTTACATTCCTGTGTTTTCAAAAGGATTTGGTATATCATTAATTGTTTGGTGCTACATAGGCAAGCCATGTGCTTATTCCTTCCTCTCTTCTTTGCATGGCACCTTTTACTTAATGGGTTAATTCTGAGTTTCGGAAAATCATTTATGGCTGTTATACTAAGAGTATCATTTGTGCTTGCCCTATAAACCAGGATTTTAAGGAATTAGGATTTGATTGCTTGGCATTACATGTGAGCCAAGCAACTCGTTGCTTACTGTAACTCGATTGAAATATGCATATTAAATCAGCATTATATTATTTTTCTTAAAAACAAAAAGGTCAGTTGGAAAAAGCTTTAACTAAAAGCACCAGATAACTAAATCAGGTGCTTTCAGATGTCAGCTGTTCTTAGGTTTATTTTTTTTACTAGAATCTAGTATAGAGATGAGAAAGTATTTGGGGTACACCAATCAGGCCAGGATAGTGGCAACCAAAGGTTCAGCTGATGATAATCTGATGAATCAGGCAAAAATGAGTCTTCCAACTAGAAATTGGTTACTGCGACTTAGAAGCTTGAAGGACCATTTCTTTTTCTGTAGTAGTCTGTCATAGTGGCTGAAGCATAGACTTGGCGAAAATGAGGTAAAGGAAATTATACCACCTTTTCTGAACCTAGGTGCGCAACAAGTTGTGAGAATAAAGAAAACCACACTAAATTCAATCATCCTTGATTTGATTTTAAAGCAAACATTTAAATTTATGTAGGAACTACTAAAATGGATTATAACCTGTATGTTTATTACTTGATACCGAATTTATTTCTGGGATTTTAAATTTGTGTGTGTGTGTTTGTGTATCTGTGTATGCATGTATGTATACACACATACACATAAATACACACAACGCTCCAGGCTATGAAATTAATTTGAATTTACTTGTCAGGTTTTTTTCAGTAACTTCTAGCAAAGTTTTCAGAATATTTCTAAAGAGATAGAGGTAGGAATACATTTGATTTTTTTAAAGAAATATTTTTAAGTAGGGTACAAAAGGAAGCTGATAATCTGATCACATATAATCCTTTTAAGACCATATATATATATATATCATGTTTTGTAAACTGTTTTCACTTGGCTTTTGGAGAAATTGCATTAAAAATTCCCAAGGTAAAATATAAGTTCATCTTAATTGCTTAAATGCACTCTTCTGGGGGGTGGGAATTAGAATCACGGTATTAAGGTTCATACAGGACTACACCACATACAATACATGTGGAACTTTAACATGTGAAAAATAAATCAATAACTGAAAATCAATGATCTATTTTAATTTTGTTCTTCATATTGCCAAATTCTATAAATAATTTACTAGCACATACAGAAGAATCTAAACAAAAATACAATGTATAACTAGCATTGTCGTTAGATATTATGTGCACAGCATTCATAGTTATCTTTTTATGTGGTGTACTAGAAATGAGTTACTGGAAAAATTAGGCACAGAGATTTTTACATGCATAAAATGAGTATCTGAAAAACTAAGTATTGGGGTTAAGGAATCATACCCATATCCTTTCAATTCAGAGAAGACATTTTATTCTAGCAGAAGTTCCCATAAACAAAAGGGAGAGATAGGACCTGCTTCCCATTTTGTTTTCAATTCCCGGGAATACATTTTGAAGAATAGACAATCTCTTCCCTCACTGCATTCATGGAAGGTTTGGTTGAATTAAAAGCTTTTCTGAGTTAAAAAACATCACTGGATACTATCTAGACTTATTTTCTTGTTCCAAGCGTTCAATAAGATGAAAAAACATTTTGGAGTTCATAGATTAAATTTTGTAAAAATATAAACATGTGTTAGATTACACATAGCAACTTTACTCAGCTTTTCAAGGTTAATTTAGAAGCAATGGTGATCCTTAAGAGTTTTGTTAAGTATCATGTTTTGCTTCCATGATGGGACTTCATTTACCTTGTTCTACTTTCCTGGTACAATCTAAATTTGCTCTATATGATTTCCTAAACCTCCAGAACAGATTTGATGGTTTATACTTGAGAGGAAACTTATGTTCTACTGGTGGATTCTATTCTGCCTAGAATGACCTGACTAGATCCTGCCTCAAGTTTTCTTTTAACACCATCAGAAAATTTAAAGAATGATCTACTCCCACCTCTTTTTTTTTTTTTTGATGCAGATTAAACTGTAGAACTGCTTCTTATTCAAATATTCTTTCATTGCAATTTCAGTAGGAAGTCTATTTTGATAGATTGCAACTATTGTAAAATTCTTCGTTACTTCTTATAGGTGGAAATCAATTCTTGTAGGCAGCACATTTACTTCCACATTTATGGAAGTAAATGAGAAAGTTACAGTACAAGATATGCAAACAATGGAAGCTGCTACTATATGAAAATTACCAATATTATAGCAAAATTTAAAACATGAATAAATATAAAATATTTAATTTATCACACATCATTTACTTGCCAAAATCAGGATGGGGAAACTATCATGTTTTCTTCATATAAAGCACCTTAAATTTTTAAGTTTTTAAAAAATTTTTCCATTTATATGCTGCCCTTCTCCGGAGACTCAGGGCGGCTTCCAATGCACTATAGCAAGAGCTATTTGGAACTGAAGAAAAAATGATATTGGATGAAATCTACCATGGTCTTTTTAACATAAGGCCAATTAAAATTATTTTCAGATTAATAGCTGCATTTGTTTTTGATGCAGCAAATGAAATACCTTACATAAACATTAAAAGTTTATGTAATGATTTTACTGAACATCAAGATAATATAGGGCTGTAATATAAATTTACACCGACTTTAGAAACATCCAAAGTGGTTTAATAATATTGATAAAATATAGATAGTGAGATGGAAATAAAGCCAGTAAGTATAGTGAGAGACAGTAACTTATGTCACTTTCACTTTGGCATATGAAATAATTTGAGTATGCATATGTAATCTTGGGAGATTATGATGGATATTAGAAGAAAATATTGTGCCTAAGTGATATCATGTATAGCTGCTTTTCTTATAATTAAAACACCTGTGGAAGATCATACTAAGTATTTCCCCAACTGGAATCCTGCTAATTTTATTCCTGTATGTTCCAGCACTTTAATCAAAGTCCAACATGTATTTTCTATTTCTCTGCATAGATCAAAAAAGTTGAGCTAAACTCAGTCATACCTTGAAAGCAAATATTAAAGGATATGCATCCTAGTCCTCAACATATAATTTGGGAATAAACTTGTTTCAATGTTTACCACCATGTAAATATGTTTAGTGTAGCAGTATTAGACATTTATTAAGAAGTAGGGCACAAAACTCTTATAATTTTTTTTTCTCAATTTCAGGAAGGCAAGGAACAAGTTTCACACATCATAATTTTTTTTTCTTGAGCAAGTGTAGTTTTCAACTCACATGATTACTGGTATTAAATAAAACTTTATGAAAGCCCTCTTATAAGCAATTTTATTCCTAACCATGATGGCTGACAATGACAAAAACAGAATGCATCTGAGATCATTTTTAAAAAAATAACTTACAAAGCAGTGATATACACAGCACAAAACAGGTCGGATGGGAAGAAGGAAGCAGTTCTTTTGAAAGATAAAATGTAAACGTAAAAAAGATGGAATAAAAGTCCCTATTTCTTATTTCTACTTAAGATGTCATGTGATAATATTTTACAACGTCCTGCAGGTCTATATATGTATGTGCTCATATTTATGTCTCTGTAACACACACATACATACACCTATCCCTACATATACATACACAGATAATTGTTTGCAGTTCAGTCTTGGGCAGGTCTGATATGCCACGTATTATAGCTGAAACCAGATCAAGACCCACTTTCTTCACAAAACAGGGAAGATGGGTGGAAAATAAAGGTGGGTCCAAATGTGGCAGAAATCTTTTCTGTTAAACTGTACACAGGGATGAATATTTTTTCTTCTTTAGTAGCTCTCTGGAGAGGGCCAACTCAGTGCAGCCTTCACGAAGAAACTTGGTATTGGATCACACACTCATTGTCATGCTGGGGGAATACTGAAAAATAGGAATCCACATTTTAGCTACATTTATCAAGATACGAATAGTGAACATGAAATACAAGTATCATGATTAATAATAATAGCAACTTAACATATAACTACTACTAATTTAACATAATGTGATATGTATCTGGCTTGGCAATGAAGGTAAGTGTTGTACCTTATTGGCTATAATTTTGCATGCCATATAATATTTGATTAAGCAAATTATGCTAGAAATATCTGGATACTGAAATCCCTTACATTTCTCATGATTTATGATAGGCGATGATTAGAGTTTTGTTTTCTCCTGCTGCTTTTGTTGTGAAAACTGTGTGCAAATTGATGCGTATATATTTTAATCTCTAGTAAATGATGTACTATAAATTTGTATGTGAAATTTAAAGTAGAACATGTTTTATAGCAGAAATTAGCATTAGTCACCAACATGCCTTGTTACCCTTTCTTTGTTGCTGCCTCCACTATAATATTAAATACTGTAACATTTCCTAAGATCATCAAGTTGGACAAGATTTCAGTCTAATAAATTACTGGGATCACATAACAATGGTGGGCAGGGGAAATAGGATAATAATCCCACTCCCTATGTATTGACGACTGAAATGGTTTAAGAGTTACTGATAATTTCTTGACTAAGTTACTGAAATGCCTCATCCAATGTATCGATACTATACAGTTACACAGACTTTGCTGATTTCAATACTTTTAACTTCATAATTTCACTGCAGCAACTGATAAAGTATTGCAATATTTTTATGGTATATCACTATGTTAAAAAAAATGATGATACTGTTTCAGAGGGAGGTACTTTAGTTGGATTAATTAACATTAATTAATCTGACTGAAGAGCTGGCCATAGAAAAAAGGTAAAAATATAAGGAGCTTTCTTCCTCTCCTACTTCCTGTTTAACTTGCAGTTTTAATATGAAAATCATACTGTACCAAAACAATAACAACAATAATTACAATCAATGTTATTACAGTCACAGACCAGCAAAAACAGTAATAATTTATACAAAGTTGATTACAAATATGATTACATTAAATTGTATGTATTCTCTTGAATTGAAAAAGTTCTGCTAAAAGTGAATAATAATTTCATGATAAAGAAGAAATATTTATTAATCACACAGGTGAAAATCTATTTTTTTTTATTATAAACCCAGTTTTATCTAATCTGGAATGATAAACCTTAAATCCAAGTTACTACCACTGCATATAACTTTTGTACTAGTGTTTTTCTCATTGTTAATTTATATCAAAAATATATTTACTGGAAGTGAAATAAACATAAAATTATTTCTAAATACATGAAAATATGCTAAGAATAAGAACATTTATAAATTATAAATTGATTTATATCGCATTATATTATATCCGGATATTTACGGGAACACCTGCTGCCGGCATCATCAATTCACCGCCCGGTCTGCTCCCATAGGAAGGGCCTCCTTTGGGTGCCGCCGGTCAAGGGATGTCGGCTGGCGGCTCACTGGGGGAGGGTGTTCGCGGTTGGGGCACCTGCCCTTTGGAACCAACTGCCAGTGGAGCTCCGGATGGCTCCTGACCTCCGCTCTTTCCGGAAGGACATAAAGATTTGGCTTTTTGAACTGGCCGGCCTGGACTGAGGGGGATTTATTATTTTAAATTTATGTGTTTGTTTGTTGGGGCTTCTTAATTTAATATATTTTTAAATTTTGTATTTTCACTTTATTTTCATTGCCCTGTACACTGCCCTGAGTCCCTTGGGAGAAGGGTGGTATATAAATTTAACTAATAAATAAATAAATAAATAAATAAATAAATAAATAAATAAATAAATAAATAAATAAATAAATAAATTATTCTATTAGAATATTAATCTTTGGTTTTAATTCAAGATATTTTTGAATATCTTAATGCAAACAGTAATAAGAATGGCAGATCTATCTGTAGAAAGTTCTAACTACATTTAATTTCATTTAGAACAAAATTGTTATTTAGAATTAAGTATGAATCAAATAACTCTTCCAAAATCAAGTATATTTTAAAGAGTCATAAAATAAGCAGTTTGCAAAAATTTATCTTAATAAACTCGAGTTGGCTTGAACAACTTAACTCTAAAAACTATTGCTCAGAATATTATTTCTATTTCATTGTTTGGAAACTACCTGAACATTATTATCCTTTCCATACAACAACTGAATCCACAGCCAAGACATAATTTAACATGAAATATATCATTTATTGTAATTTGGTTCTGCTGCTTATTATTCCATACACATTTCTGATTCTTTTTCTGTCTTTATATAACCCCAAACTGGGTAAATTTGTTCTAACCTACAACATGGCAATATATATGTCCTGTTGTTCCTTTAAATGTATTCTAAGGATCAATTCAGGAAATGTTGTGCGGAATATTTAGTCCAATGTTGGTTAAATGTTTTGTGAAAGAAATTGTGAGGCTATCTATAATTTCAATATATTGATAAAAAAAGAATCTCTTTAAAAAAGAGCTACATTTCAAACAAAACTTTCATAGTGGCCCTCCTGATTCAGTAAGATATTAAGATGAAATGTAAATTAACAGAATACATTTGATATGAATAAAGTAGGTAACTAAATGTAAAGTTATTACTACAATTACTGTCTCTGAAATTATATCTATTTAGTTTATATTTAGTAAAATTGAATTTACTGCTTATTAAAGTGTGTATGATACTTTTTATTTTTTAACAAAAAATAATACAAGTGACAACATAGGCAAAAAAACAAACAGATTTTTACTTATATCATCATTGTTATAGTTTTTATTTTTGTTTATTGATAAATAAAAGAAATGTGGAAAGGAATTTCAATTTTTTTATTACATACTTGGGCAGCTGATTGCACTATTTTCTTTGCTATAGGTTCAAATTTGTTGGGACATCAGAATTAACTCTGAATGAAGGAATATATGCAACATATCCTCATGCTGAATGAAAACACATTTTTGACTCTGTCTTTCACACTTCATACATACAATACAGACCCTTACATATATGAACAAAAAAGTGTGAGAGATAATATTAACCAATATTACAATGTCTACTACAATAGACATGTTAAGTAATGTCAAGTTTTACAAAATTTATATGCAATTGCCCCATCACTCCTCTAATTTTTTTTAAAAATGCTGAAGTATGTTTGTTTCAATTAAATCTATATACAAACCCTTGAACAAATAATTATTATTCTTTACATTAAAGTGAAACTAAATTTATATTTTATTTATTCATTAAATTTATTTGCTGCCTATCTCGCCACAGGTAACTGGTGGCTTTCAAAATAGGCAATAAAACCATAATAATTAGAAAGTTCAAATAATAACATATAACAACTTTACATCCATTTACTGAAAAGCAAATCTTGTAGCACTCATTCACATGTTTTATAGTACTTTTCATTTAAAAATATGGAAAAAATTACTGGCCATAAATACTGTACAAAAGTGATTTAAAAGAAGATTGTGGAAGTTTGAAGAAGAAGATCATTTAATTGGTTTTCCTACCCGCTATAGACCAAATAATTTTTGTGAATCCTACCTCCATCATTTTCTGATTCTAATAAATATGTCCAGGGTTGTTTTACTATGATCAGCATATGAGGAAATGAATCGTGTATGTATCATTCCTAGTAATACCACAGGCAATAGCAATGGAAACTGCAAAACAAGCTTAACAAGTATCAAAAGAAGTGTTCATAACTTGATTTCTTTCCACATTAAACATACATCCCTTCATCTATTATGGCTATAGAAATTCATAAGTATTATTACACATGCAACACCTAAAACAATGAGGTATTGCTGTACACCCAGCATAACAACCAGAATAAAAAAATAAAGTACTTACACTTTCACTCTGAAAAGGATTTAGAAAGTTACCCCCCATTTCACCATCGTCTCGAGGGGTCCCAGGCTGATTGCTCATACTCATATTACTTGGAGAATTCTAGTTGGAAAACAAAAGCAAGAAAATCAAAAGCATAAATCATATGAAACTTTTTTAAAGCATCCCACGAGAGATACATTATTTTGAGTGAGTCCCCCTGAAGCCTTCAACTGAGGACATTCATTGGTCAGGTGATGAATTAGCCGAAATATCAAGCAAGATTGTACCTTGGGTTTCATAATGAAATTAAAATGTGAAAGGAATTAAAGTAAAAGTAAAAATGAATACAAGAACAGAAAACAGGAGCCTCTATGTAAAAAACATTAGAAGACAGATTAATTTCCCAAGAGAATGATGGAAAGAAGATGAAATCAGAGAGAATATGGAAACCAGAATAAGAATAATTATATTACAGTATTACAGCATTACAGATACCATGTGTGGAATTATGGTTATGAAAAGAAGATGACTGGATGAGAAAAATGCACTTGAGAATGCTGCATAAAAAGAGAAAAGGAAATGGGGAAAAAAAGCTTTAAGTACAAAGTCAAAGAGAGCAAGAGTGGTTTAAGATGAATAGTAGAAGAGAAAATGTTAACAGATATTAACATTGATTTTGGAATTCTGTAAAGAGGATTTAGCAAGATACACATAAAAATGAATTGATTAAAATAACAATAATATCTAAGACAAAATGAATTTATACATGCCATAGGGATGCTGAAAAATAGTATAGCTGCAGGTATAAATGGTTAACAGGAGAGATGTTAAAACGTGGATATGGCTTCCTCATGAAGTGGCAGTGTGACTTATTGAATGTCATGTCATTATTATTCCATTACACAAAAGAAAAGATAGCAGGAACTGATGCAAAAACTATGGGGGATTTGTTTAAGTGTGCCTGGAGAAACATATGGCAGAATTTGGATTTAAAGAGGTGATAATGAACAAATCTGTTAAGAACTGTGCGGTTTTATTACGAGAAGAGTGGTTTACAGACCAGATTTTTGTTTTTCAGCAAGTCATTGAGAATGTATGAATGTGAGAAAGACATTTCACTATATGTTTGTTGATTTAAAGAATGTTATAAAGTAAATATGCTTAAATTATGAAATGTTTTTCATAAATATTGATTGGAGTTGATTGCTGCAAATGATAAGAGCAGTATTTAAAGTGAGTAAGGCATGTGTGAAAATGCATTGAATGCTTAATACATAGTTCAACACTGAGCAGGGAGTGAGAATGTCCCCTTGTTTGTTTAATTGTAGATAAGTGTGCAAAAATATATACTTTTGAATGCAGGCATGTAGTATAATTGACTGAATACACAAATGCCATGATAATGGAACTGTATATGGATATGCAGGAAGTAAGGATGAAATGTCCAAGAAGTATAGTGAAGAGTTTACGCCTAAAACTAATCATTAACAATTTTCTTCTTTTTATCTGACCCTCTTAATTTATTTGACTACCCCTTACTTCAGTTCTGCATTGTGCCGTTTTCCTGAAAAGGAATAAGGTGATGAATATGTATGCAGGAATTCTTTGAAAAGATCAACTATGAACTTTAAGAAGAAGAAAAAGAACAAACTGTAGCCAGAGTCACCCATAGTTTAAGGAGGAAACCCTTATAAGTCAAAGAAAACCACTTGGAAAAATGCTGGCATTTTAATTTATACCTTTTTTTAAGAATGAAGGCTCATATCTATGGTTTGAGACACAAATGTAGCAATAAAACTCAGTCACTTTAATGAAAATTAGGTTTTAGTTCATGAGCCACCGATAGAAACAATGTATATGTTCAGATTTCTGTTCTTAGGAAATTTGGGAATACCTTCAAAATCAGCATAACCATTTTCATTTTAAAACAGATATTTTAACAGTCCTTTACTTTAGAGGAAAAGCAATGTTAAAAATAAAGTTTATACTTACTTTGGAGATACTGTCCATATCTCCTGAGCCTTAAATTAAAAAAAACACCTCAGTTTAATTAAATCAATTTAAACAATGCATTCAGTTAACTCTAAAACATCTTTTACTTTGCCGCACTGATGATTTCAGATTTCGAGCTTTCACATGCCCTCATAGCAATAGCAATAGCAATAGCATTTATACTTATATACCGCTTTACAGTGCTTTATAGCTCTCTCTAAGCGGTCTACACAGTCAATATATTGCCCCCCAGCAATTTGGGTCCTCATTTTACCGACCTTGGAAGGATGGAAGACTGAGTCAACCTTGAACCTGGTGAGATATGAACTGCCAAATTGCAGTCAGCTGGCAGTCAGCAGAAGTAGCCTGCAGTACTGCACTCTAACCACTGCGCCACTGTGGCTCATGTCTGAGACCCTACTTCTTTTTCAGATTGCTTTCTGAAGAATTGAAATGAATACATTTTTAGAAATCTTAATCTAAAGGTTACAAGAGTGTAAGGAAGAATGCTCTATGTCAGTGTTTCTCAACCTTGGCAGTTTGAAGATGCGTGGACTTCAACTCCCAGAATTCCCCAGCCAGCATTGCTGGC
>JANHFR010002827.1:186604-200279 GCA_032468015.1 Mimophis mahfalensis | reverse complement strand
CAGAGAAGGGCGGGATATAAATGGGATTAAAATAAAAAAAAAAAAAAATGGATATTTTGGTTCATTTTTTGGGGGAAGAAAGCTTAAGTCTAGCAAAAATCTAAAGAATAGGTGCTAAAAGAATTGCAAGTTGGTTGTGTTAGAATTTAGTAGCGGTGTTGATTTTAAACAACTCAGCAATGACATATTTGCAACCCGCACATTAATGAATTATTTTTAATCCTCTCATTTGAAGTACTTCTGAATTTTGAATGATATATTTAAAATATTTCCCTTATAAAGCAAAGATAATTAAAGTTTCATTTTGAGTTTCATAATTGCAATTATATTTTATTTACACTTTAGCATGCTGTCAGGTGTTTTTTTTCCTCTCCAGAATCTTGGAATGTTAGTTTCATTCTGTGCTCTGAAAGACTCCAAGTTTTACATTTAGTTAATAGAAGTTTAATAATCCTTATCCAGTTTATATAACTTAAATTTATAAATGAAGTCAAACATGTTACTCCTTATTAAAAAATAAATAAAAAATGATCAACAAAATATTACAATCCTTAAAAAAACCCCTGCATGACTAAAATTCAAACCAATTTTCCATATCCATATTACAGCATGAATCTGACTGAAATTAATTATATTTCTCTGACTCCAAAACTTCAATATAAATAGCATCTGTATCTAAGGTTTGTGCAGGCATAATTTTATTTAAAATTATTTTCAGAAAATACTGTTCTATTATGCAACATCTGTGTAAACAATCATAAATAGCGAACATACATAGTAATTGTATTCTCCAGCAAGGAAGGGAAATGCTGCAGCAGTAAAATAAGTTTACACACTGGTAACTGTCGAGCACAAGATATTTTTGGCACAACTAATAACAGGGTGCTGGCAGATTCCATGCTCTGGCATAAGTGAAAGTTTTTAATCATCCCAGGATCAGACCATATTTCTGTCATACCTAAATAGTGATTTTTTTTCGGCTAACATATAGTGCTTATGAAACTTTCTGCTGTGGTAGCTAAATCTAAATTATGAAGTCAAGTAATGAACAGAGGTAAAGTATTCCATTTTAATAGCTGTAATAAATAGCTCTAATTAACATAGAAAAATCCATCTAGTTGTTCTCCTAATAGGGATATGTGAATTGGTGAATATTGCTACAGTCTTATACTTACTTAACTGGGCTGTAAATTTCACTGTAGGAATTATTTCTGAATGGGCATGTGCAGAACACATCAGCATTAGAATTTACAAGTGAGCTACCATTATACTTTAAAAAACACGTACTGTCCTAAAATAAAGCTTTCTAGCTCATTTCAGACAAATTTAGCAGAAACAGTAATATATACTCCAGCATATTTATCCAAGATGTTAACTCTATTTTATAAGTGCTGATTAAACATACAACTTTTTATTGATGTTATTAGATTTGTGAAGAAAGGCTGATTAGTTTTATCTTTTCGAGGCTCTAGCAAGGAGGCGGAGTTCATACCTGAGAGTGCTATTAGAAAGCTTTTGCTTCTAATAGTTATTGGGCTAAATTATTAATAAGGTCTTATTAACATACATACATTACATGGAACAGCAATAAAACTACTATAGAACAGAATTTTTGCTTAAATATAAATTCGTAGTTTCCATACAGGTGAATCATCATATCAGGATATAATCTTATATTAGCAACACATAGTATTATATTAGTCAACTGAGAAGTTTCTACAGATTTTAATTAAACACGGTATATGAATACCCATTATTCTAATCTAAATTTTTCCACTGTTTCTCAACCTTGACAACTTGATTACGCCTGGACTTCAACTTCCAGAATTTGCTGGCTGGAAAGTTCTGGGAACTGAAGTCCTACACATATTAAAGTTGATAAGATTGAGAAACCTTGCATTACAATATTGTTCTGAAATAAAATACATAGGAAAAAACAGAAAGACATTGTAGAAATTGGGTGTTTTTATGGTCCTGGATCTCAAAAGCTACTGTTCACAATGGAGGCTAAGTTGACCTAACATTTTTGCCACAATCTAAAAATTTAAAGATTTCCTCTGCCAAGATACCTGAGAGAATCACAGATGTCAGAAGTCTATAGAAGCAGTGCTGTTCCCAAGATTGAACCAATATCAGTTTCTTACAAATTATATTGGTACTGTTCAATAATACACTTTGAAAATGTTGTCTCTGCTAAGGAGATATCCAATATATAACATCTTAAAAGGAGGGGTGTCAAACTTAAGTCCTGGGGGCCAGATCCGGCCCATGCGGTTTTTAGATCTGCCCCATGGGCTGCCCTGGAAACAGCAAAAACTGGCCCATGGTGCCTTTGCCATAAAAAGTAGAATTCGAGAGGGTTGCACATGGTCCTCTCAAGTTTTCACTGACAAAGAGTTGCAGGAGGCTGTTGCAGCCAAAAATGGAGCTCACAAGGCACTCCCAAAGTCCGTTTTTGCTGGCAGAGGTTGCAGGAGGCTGTCACAGCTGAAAATGGCCACCACAGGGACCCCCAACACGAGTGATATCAAGCTGGCCATGCCCACCCCAGTCCCCCGAGGTTGAACACAATCCCGATGTGGCCTTCAATGAAATCGAGTTTGACACCTCTCTTATATAGGAACAAAAAAAGAATTGCATCAGAACACTATATGACAGGGTAAGAACCCACTTTAATACCTGGCAAGTTAAACAACTGGAGAACTGGTAGCTACATGCACAGTTCAGGCAGACTGGGTGCCCACAAAGCATTTGTTACAAGATGTCTGTGCAACATGATGGGGATAAAAAGGAAGAAACAAGGTAACAAGACCAACTATATGGCACATCTTGCCAAACGACGTTTCAGAAGCAGTAGAACACAGCTTCCCAGATCTGCAAATGGGCATTGTACACTGCCCAGAGACTACCATACAAGAACAAATTATGCATTGTAAAGATACTTACAATGTAACTTATTAGATTCCCTGAATGGATTGCCCTATGATGTAGGACAGATAGGGAAGAAGCTAACAACGGACATACATTCAATTTTGCAGCTACTAAGATTGTTGGAAGAACAGATATAAAAACAGCCAGGGAAATGGTCCCTTCTTTGGTCAACAGGAGTATTGATTTACCACCAGTTTATCAAATACTTAGGAGGCTTGGCATCACAAGGAAACAGCAACCAATAATATAATAGCCAACCATCAAAACCAAAATTAGCAACTACAAAGCCACATACAACTAGTCACCATATAAATATCTCACACAGAATAGCCCAAAGCACATATTCTACTAGAGAGAAATTTCCTGAAGATGTGCTCAGCAGAAGTTCAAAAACTAGGAAGTCAAAACATCTGGTCCCAGTGACCAACCTGGAATATTATTCTGGGACATGTATACTCGCTTTCATTTGTAATACAACTTAGATTCATTTTACTGATAAACAGTAGTTATTGTTACTTACACAGACTTTTATTTCAAGCTTCATGAAAAGAAAACTGCATATGGGCAAATATGTGCAGAATTATAGAGAATTAATTTTAACTTTCTGTTTATGAGTGAATGAATTATGAATGGAGCTTAAAAGCTAATTTTGACTAGCAAATCTGACCCTGCCCTTATTGGAAAAAAAATAGAGTGGAATTGGCTTTTAAAATTATTAGTATTATCAAAATATTTAGATGTGTTTGACATTTAGTTGATGAACTAAATGAATTCAAGGTAATGTAAAAAGTGAATAGTTTTTCATTTGAAAATTAATTCTTAAAGTTTTAGGAATAAGTATGTAGACACCCACGGAGGAGTCAAGGCAGGGGCAAATGACATATCAAGACCTCATCATGTAAATGATGTGACTTATACATTAGTATCAGACATTATGATGTAATAGACACAAATTATGCAACTGCATCATTGACACATGTCATTTTGACATCATTATGAGTTATGATGGTCACCTAAAAATACACAAAAATTATGAGTCAAGACACATTTTAGTACTAAAAAAAATAGGCACATTCCAGATAAATACATTTTTTAAAAAGTACTCTAAATACATGGTGCTCAAACAAGATAGCAAACCACAGGGTTTTTTTTAAAGTACAATGGGAGAAAGCAGGCAAAGTTTTTGTGCACACACATGTAATCAACACCAACAACCTGAAATTCTGTCAGTGTTCCCAATATAAACATAAGCCAAAGTTCAGACATTCCTCACCAACAGTAAAAAGGGTACAATTATGCATACTTTTTTCATTTAGCATTTTGGACAGTTATAATATTGGAAGAGTCAGAACATAGTTAAATTGTGATAAACTGTGATAAACTGCTGTGAATGAAGTAGCTACTAGATCTTGATTAAGACACACTGAGTTAGATTTCACCACTCTGCTGTAAGATAAATTCACTACTTTTTTTCCAACTGTATCCAACTGTAGATAGCCTACAGTGCTCCAGATTTTTTTACCTTTTAACACAGACATTCCATGCAGAGAATCAAATCCATGCGGAAGGAGGGTGAGGATGACATGGTCAAAATTTGAAACCTTCCTACTGTCCTACTGCAATTGGCTAGTCTAGTCCCTTCTAGGACCATGCCCATGTCCATCTGATGACCGGGTCCATACACTTTCACTCTCAATTTAATTTTAGGGAAGCTGGATGCTCCAGGTCCCCCAGCCACTCTTTTATTTATATTTACCAACTAGTTACCAATTATATTTATTTATATTTACCTTAGACCATTGATTCAGGCCACTTACAAATTCAAATAGTAATAATTATTTACCTATTAAACTTGTTCATGGAATCTACTGGTCAAGTATGCAGTGGGACTATCAACTGGTTGGAATTATTTCAACAGTCAGGAACTCTTCTGTGTACCATTTCTGTCACAGTACTGTTCCGCTCTCTATGGATTAACAATAAACCCATTTATAACAATTCTTCCTATGAAGATAGGCTTGAGCACATCCAATCAAACTTTGGGGAATCTTTTGTGGTGAGGAAATGGAGATCTAGATCTGTGAAAATGGGCAATGGAACATAAGCCTGGAAAGGTCTGACCAACATTTTAGCACTTTTGTCCACCATGTCCCAGAGGTTGTAGTAAAACTGCAAGCAACCTCAGAAGGAATGGTAGACTTCTATAGAAAAATCTATATCTATATCTATAATAGTTCTCTGGTCAGCCACACGACCTATCTATAAAGGAATACAAATTGGGCTAGGAAGATCAACATATCACATTCAGCACTTGACACACAAACTATTGTTCTCTACCTTGATATATATTTCTGAAGCCAAACCATAATGTCGCACTCTCAAAGATAATTAAAACAAACAGAATAATCAGGAAGGCAATTTTCAATCATGAACTATAGTATTGTGCTATACTATACTACAGAAAATAATTAAGGCATAATTATATTAGTTTGAAGATGGCCATTGCAGTAAAAATGTTTTCAGTTTCATTACTGAAAGACACAGGAAAGTAAAGGTATTTTTCTCTACAACAGAGCATTATTTTAAAGTGCCAAGTGATAGGTGCAGCAAAACAAAGCAACCACAAATAACAACAGCTTTGAGACAAATAACTAAATCAACAAAACTGTGGTGCCATAATATCAGTGACCCACCAAATTCTTTTCAGGAGAAATTTAATCAATACTAAATCATCAAAAATCCTCAATATCAAATCTATACGAAAGACAATGAAGCAATACTTTCAATTTATCTGCTATTATTTCTATCTTTGTATAAAAATTGAACTAAGAAAAAAAGAACACAACAAGATGAAAATTTTCTACTCATATAAAAGGGGTGTTGCTAAACACATTGTAAGCCGCCCTGAGTCTTCGGAGAAGGGCGGGATATAAATGGGATTAAAAATAAAAATAAAAATAAATAAAATAAAAGGCAATCATTAGAGAAGTCTGAATTTCCTCATTTAAGGTAACTTCCAAACAAACATTCCCTCTTATTCTATAACCTTAGAGTAGTTATCCATAGAGGCTAGTGTTCTTCGGGGAATTAATTACTGTAAAAGTTTGGTAACATTAAACTTGTTGAAGATGTAATTAGAAATTCCTGTTTTTATATTGTTAATGTCATAAAAGCTTTGCATGTTTAATATTTTTACATTATGTGGTAGTTCTATTTTTTATTTTAGGTAACAATTTATAAATTAAGTTGAAGAACAAACAACTCATTTTAACAGTACTCTGAAACAAGTTTAAATCAGATTAGTCTTTTTCATCTTAGGTAAAAAACATTTTTACACCAGAAATAATTTATGTAAGGTGTTCTTAATTTACCTTTGAGGGTCTACAGTGAGAAGAACCTGAATAATTAAGAAAATATAACTAAAACAGCAAAATCAAACATGTAAAAAAATCACTGGAAGCTGGAGCATAATTAAATTAAATTTTAACATATTTTTATTTTTAAAAAAGAAAAGAAAACATCACTGAAGAACCCAAGCATATCTCAAATTAAAAGTTCCAAAGTTTGGGGCCATAGATGAAAAAAATATTCCAGCACCTAAGAATTCTGAGAAGGGCCAGAGAAAAGAAATCCTGATGCCATTCTTAATGCTTGCATAAATATACTCATGCATATGTTAGTAGGTCCGTTAGCTAATGTGATCTTAAACCCTTAATGTCTTAAAAGCTTGAGACAACATTCTGAATCTGCTCTGTATGAATAACTTATTGCCATATATTTTAGGTATGTTTTTTACTATGTTTAATTTCTAAACTACATTCAAAGGTTAAAGGTCAATATAACTCAGAAGTAATTAATTGTGATCAAGAAGAATACAATGGATGGAAAACAATTGAGATTTGAAATGAAACCTAAAAAAAAAATTATGAAGCCGAGTAGAGTAACCTTGTGAATCACAGGTTGTATTTAGTACCATCTATGAGCCATGGTGGTGCAGTGGTTAGAGTGCAGTACTGCAAGCTACTTCTGCTCACTGCCAGCTGCCTGCAATTTGGCATTTTAAGTCTCACTAGGCTCAAAGTTCGCTCAGCTTTCCATCCTTCTGAGGTCAGTAAAATGAGGACTCAGATTGTTGGGGACAATAGGCTGACTCTGTAAACTGCTTATAGAGAACTGTAAAGCACTGTAAAGTGGTATATAAGTCTAAGTGCTATTGCTATCTTACATTAGTTTTAAAAAAACTTATTTTCAGCCACCTCAAAGATCTAATACCATAGTGTCAGATTTTTTTAAAAACATGAAAGAAGAAAATCCGAATAAAATAGTTAACATTTAATCTCCCTAATTCTAATTTATGAAAGCATGGAATACTGTAATCCCGTAAATAATGTAATACTACATAATTTACTATGAAAATAATTTGAAATTAGCCTAAATGGATTTATTAGCTTGATATATGAGCTACTGTGTAAGATTAAAAGTGGATGAAAGTTGCTTATTACTCATAATATATTGTATTGAATCAGTGTTTCAAACACTGCACTTATATTGTTCAACCGTGCAAGATCAGAAAGATGCAAGACAGAAAAGACACACAAACAGAAATTCCAAACACTATTTTATTTATGTCAGCAGATATATATGCCCTTTTAAAGAAAACAATTCAATGATATGAGAACCAATAACCAAGCATTGTCAAGGTCTTAAAGATGGATTACACTACAGTCGAACCTCGGTTCACGACCACAATTCGTTCCATAATTTTGGTTGTGAACCGAGTTGGTTGTGAACCGAAACAAATTTTCCCATTGGGTTGTATGGAAATACGATCGATCCGTTCCAGACCCCATGAATGGTATTGTTTTTAAAAGATTTTTGAAGCACATTAATAGTTAAATATGCCACTCTAACAGTAACACACTGTTAGAATGCACTCTAATAATAACAGCCTGTTCCTCCCACCCAGCCAGAGCACTCACAGCTGATTGGCGCTGACTAAGAAGACATGGCTGGAATAGGAGGAGGAGGAGGATGCCAACTATGGGTATTTTACAAACAAAATGGCACGTAAGGGAAAATCGCCACGGCTGTGTTTAGTTGCCAACTGAGGATTTGTTCACGAATTGAGTCAAACATTTAGCAAACTTTTTGGTTGCGAACCAATTTGGTTGCAAAAGAAGCATTTGTGAACCGAGGTTCCACTGTACTTCCTAAACTGGGGGATCATAATTATCTACGGCAAAGGAATAAAAGGTCAGACTGCATAGACACTAGCCTCTGTTTGATTGTTCTGGGGATGGTCACTGCTTTCAACTAAAAGTAAAGGTCACAACAGGGCAAGCCAAACCCAAATCAGTTATATTTCTGTAATAAAAACAACAAATGTATGGTGCTAGTACAAATTCTAGTTCTGAATCTGTTGAGGAGAAAATAGTGGGAAAGTTTTAAAAAGAATTCCTCTCCACTGGATTCATACTAAAAATAACATTGGTTACTCTGGTCTGTGTTCTTTGTCAAGAACTAGACTGCGGGAATGCCATTTTCTTGTGGTGGTCAGGGGCTGGTGGTACAGGATTCGATGCCCTCAACTCATTATCAACTCCTAGAAACCATATAGTTAGATTTTCTCTGTAACAATTTGTACCAAGTCTTGTCTTTCGAGTCTATCAATTGTCATTGTAACCGAGTCCATTCTCCTTGTCCATTCTTTACTTTAATCTTCCCAGCATTGAAGCCTTAGGACTTTGCCTAATGTGTCCAAAATGGGATAATTTGAGCCTGGTCATTTGTGCACCGAATAAGAACTGGGAATTCCAGTGTAGGTGCCTTCAGATTTAATGCTTTATCCTGTGTAATTTAACATCTATATGAAACCACTAGGAAAAGTCATTCAGAAGTTCAAACCATCAACATGTAGATGACATTCAGTTATAGATTGCCACAGAAATTATAAACTAGGGTCTGAAGATTCCTCTCACAGTTACTGCTATTGAGCTAAGTACCACTTACCGGTATTCTATACCTATGTATTTGGTTTTTCCTGCCTAAATGTACAACTTTACTTTTTTCACCATTAAATTGCATTTTGTTACACTGGGCCCCATTTAACAAAATGAAATTCAAAATTCTGAAAACAAAAAGTTAAATCCACATTTTATTTACCTTATATTTTAATCACAGTATTTGTATCCAAATTGTACAATAGTTTGAAGATGATATAAGCAACAAATCCTCTTAATATGCCAATATGAACTCCTGACTCAGTGTGACTGCAAGTAACAGAAACAGTAATATCTATATTTTGATGCATTTTCTACATCTAATGCAATTCTAAAATGCAAGTCTCATTCTTTGTGGTTCTGAATTGTGTTATAATATTCTTTACTACTGGGTACCCATTTTCAGAAATCTTTGTTATGCTACATTATTAAACACAGTTTGTTAAAATTAGAATCACTTTTCCCTTTAAATATGTACACTGTTAAGACTGCTTATTTATCCAAGCATCAAGGAAAAATGACTGACTCTTTAAACATATAATTTTTTAAACTTATCTACCAAGCTGCCTTTGCTTGTGCATTCAGCACAGAAGGTACAGGTACTGACTGAAACTATAATTTTGTTAGTCATGGAAGGTAAAGTATCTTCCTACAGGCTGTAAAAATTCCCTCCCCCTTTCTCCTTTAACCTTGGCTGACAGCCTAACACAGCAAACAAGCTAGACGCAGAGATCAACCAAAAGAAAATGTAAAAAGCCGTCCTTGTACTATCATCACAATATCCCCTACATAATAATTGAATAAAAAAAGAACACAGAATGAAATGGATATGCAGAAATGTATTAAAATCAGTGGACTGTCCACATAATATTTTATGTGCTGTATCTTTCAGCTGTTGTTTTTGCATACGGTAGTCTTTTCTATTTATACTGTGGGTTTTGGCTGAGGCCACAGTTACAACAGGAAATAAAAATTACATTAGTCAGGAAGGAAGCTAATGAGTTTTCCCTCCCTTAAATGCCATTAGATACTTCCTGAAGAAAGGGGAAGTACATTAGTATAATGATGGGACATAAGGAATGAAAAAAAACAACCCAGTTATTTGATTAAAATTATAAAAAAGCAATAGCAATAATTCCCAGCCGGCCATTCCACATTTTCCAACTGAATTCTTAAAAGTTCAACAGCTAAAGCTGTTTAATCTAACAATGTTTTATTGTCAATACTGCAAAACTATGTCTTGTAAAATTTTCTGAAATCTTTTAAAATTACTACTCTTTAATTTATAAGGATAAAATTATAAATTGAATTTGGATATCATTATCATTCATCATATAAACATAAACACCTGATTAGCTGACTCTATAATTTTTGATAAATTATTTTCAATCATAATATTTTAGTATCTGCTTCTTTTCCCATCTATTACTCAATATCATTTTCCATTCAAATTGTTTTCTGGCTGAACATACATTAGCATTTTTTTCTTATCTGAGTTGTTGAACAAGAATGCACATATAAAACACTTCAGGATCCATTCTAATCACTAATCTTAATTACACTTTTTATTACTTTAATGTAGTCCTATGTTTCTATAAAATGCACATTTAGCGCTTTGCACAAGAGAAACATATAACGCTACCGCTCTTCTGACTGAAATGCCTGGATTTGCTCAAACTCTGTACAGCAATACCACAGTACAAGAAAAATATGCATTCACAAATTGAAAAGGGAGGGACACTTCTAGTATATCAAAAACTATAAATTATGAGATTGGATTTTTAAAAGGGCAAGACATCAAGCTGTAGTAGTTTATGCAGCTTATGTACTTGATATAAGCCAGGCTTAAAGCAGTTAAAAGTAGAGGGATTCTTGGTGCTCTCCGAGTTTTAAGAAAAACTATACATCTTATTGAAGATTTAATATAATTTGACAATCTATTTAAGAACAGAGAATCATTTTTAGCAAATCCAAAAACATCTCATTTGAAATGAAGTCATGTTAATTTTTGCAAAAGTGGCAGGAATTATAATGCCATCAAATATGTTAATGGACATCAATATAAGATTACTATAAAAGTCATTCATTTACATTAATTGATCAGGCTGCTATTTACTAGAAATGATATTTATTTACCAGTGAAAATGTATACCAACATCTCAAATAGACTCTGGCTGACCTAGACAGAAACATGCAGGAACTATGGAAGTTGTGAAATACTTTTTAAATTAGTAAAAATAATTCATCTCCATTAACCATAGGTTCTTTAAATATTTAAAGCCTTTTGACTCTCTCGAAATACATTTCTTTAAACAAATATTAATTAAATTTAAATTTGGGGCAGGCTTTTGCAAAATGATTGAACCTATCTATGGCTATCTAAAGGTCAGGTAAGTCCTAACAGTTATGATTCAGATCCCATTATGATTTTAAGTACTAAACAGGATTGTCCTTTATTACCTTTCCTATACAACTAACTGTAGAAGCATTGGCAATTGTATTTAGATCTAATAATGAGATTAGTAGGATAAAAATGTGAGATAAGACATATCTTTTAAATCTATTTGCAGATAATTTGATGTTGACTCTCTCAAAGAGCTTCTTCATTTAGCTAGCTATATTAAAAAGGAGCTAGAGGAATTTGCTATATTAAAAAGGAGCTAGAGGAATTTGCTGTCACTATAAGATATTTTTCATAAATCACATTTTATGTTTTTTTTTCTTACACTCACATTTCCAGTTTCAGGAATTCCAACAGTGTATAAATCTTTAAAATATTTAGGCATTATTGTAACTAAAACATTAACAAAATCTTTACAAATAGTTATTTGGTAGGTTGGAAAAAATTAAATAAGATGGAAAACTGGGTTTCCAAACATTTCCATATTTTAGGGCAAATTGCTGTGGTTAAAATGAAAATTCTTGTATGGATTAACTTTTTATTTCAATGACTTCCAGTGGCAAACCTAGAACAGGCTTTAAGATATTGACAAAGAAAAATATAAACTTTCTGTTTCCATGCAAAAAAACTGAGAATAAATAAAATAATTTTATACAGATGTCAGAAACAGGGTGGGCATCCATAATTTGTTAATACATTATCAAGCAACACAGCTAAACATATGATTCCATTTATTATTATATTCTAAACGATAGATTCATATTGTAACTAAGAGTCAGGTAAGTTTATAAACCAATGATTTTTTTTACCCACAATACTTTTGGAAAATAAAGCAGACTGAAAATGTTTTTTTTAAAAAATTAAAACAGTGTTTCTACTGTTTGGAACAGTAAATATATAGTTTTGATAAAGGATACCTTTTCTTAAACTCCTCTAATAACATATATTAATCAGGATGATTATTATGGTTTGGCAAAAATGAAATTTCAGAGAGAATATAACCTTTACAGACTAAACAATTTTTATAGTAATAGAGAAACATTTGACAAAGATTAGATTGAGGAACAAATCAATGCTAAATTATCATGGTTTTGCTGGTATAAACTAAACTCTAATTTGGATAATAGGAATATTAATAGATCCAGCAACATAGCAACATATACTAATTTCAAGAATTCAATACAGGTAGTTGGCTTAGCATGATAACCATCATGATTTACAACCATTGCTAGGCTTGAAAGTTGGACTACCTGTATTTCATCATACAGAAAAACCAATTAATAGACATGTGATATTTTTCATTGGCTTAAAGGAGGCTGCTAAACACTTTATATTGAAAGATTTCTTCAACCCTGGAGGTCTTTGTAACTATATAATTGTCTCTAATCTCCCATACCTGCAAAAGATGAAAGGCTGTGATCACCCGTCTCCAAAAATGATGAAACTGATATCTGGAACTATTTTATTTAACTTTAGTCAAGATATTATACTATTTTGATCAATCTTTTTGACTTACAACAGAAACAAAATGAGCAGAATATGATCCTACTAATGCTCCACAACCTATAGGAAGCTTTAAATGTCATTGATCATGTTATTCTTCTGGGTCTTCAATGTCTTCTGGTGGGGTTGACATAGCTTGTTACAATATATTTTACTAGAGACACAAAAAAGTTTCATTCATATAATCACTTATTCAGCAACTGTTTGAAATTGTTAATAGTGTTGTAAAGTCACTTATAATCGGCCTTTGTATTTATGGCCATCACATGATCAAAATTAGGGTGCCTGGCAACTGGCATATATTAACGATGGTTGCACTGTCCCAGATCACATACTGTAATATGCAACTGTTTCAGCCAGCTCCCGACAAGCAAAGTCAATGGAGGAAGCCAGAATCACTTAACCATTAGGTTATTTACTTAACAGCTGCAACGATTTGTTCATTAAATATGTCAAAAAAGCTCAAAAAATAGGTATGATTCACTTAACGACTATCTCACTTAGAAACAGAAATTCTGGTTATGAAATTAATTTTTATGGAACTATAATTGTATATCTACTTAAAAATAAGCACCACTAAGGAAATTTTAATAGCTTTCTTCAGTTGACATACATAAAATTTCTGATAATTTAAAAGGATTTTCATTCACGGGCCGTTCACAGTGGGTGTTGGCGGGAGAGCAGAGGTCGGCCCCGAGACCCCTCACTTGTGGGGTGCCTCAGGGGTCGGTCCTCTCACTTCTGTTCAACATCTACATGAAGCCGTTGGGTGAGATCATTCGGGGGTTTGGAGTGGGGTATCATCAGTACGCTGATGATACCCAACTTTTTATATCCACTC
>JANHFR010002827.1:110058-120290 GCA_032468015.1 Mimophis mahfalensis | reverse complement strand
ACTCCGGGGGATGGTAGAGGACAGGAAGGCCTGGAGGAATATTGTGCATGGGGTCGCGATGGGTCAGACATGACTTCACAACTAACAACAACAACAGCAAAGATATAGGAGGATTACTTTGCATCTAAATGTGCAATATAAGTTTATGATGTGTTGGATAAACAGTGGACATTCTGAACTTCGCTTCAAAAGGGTTATTTTTGTGGAAGAGGTTATATGTAAAAGAAGAAGAATTTTTTTTTGAAAAAAATACATTTGTTTAAATAAATATTATGATTCCTAATTATTCCTTGTGGCTGTACCATGACAGTACTTAGTTCTGTCAGGCATTAGAATATTACAGTTAATGGTTTTATATAATTATACACTTACCAAAATTGAAATAAATGAGCCTTACTTCTGGATATGGGATTGTTTTGATGGTTATTTAGTTATATATGTGCCATAGGTCAGAGTTCCCTAACCAGTGTGTGTGGTGGGGGAGATGGGATGGTTCCACATGAGTGGTGCACCTGTTGCTCATAGAAATGGAGGATTTGCACACATGCACATGCTGCTCGCACAAGTGAGGATTCATGTGCGCATGTGCTTGTTTCTGTGGCCCGGTTGCAATCCCCTCAAAGCCCAAGGCTGGGGACCCCTGCCATGGGTAATACTTGGCTTTGTATACCGGTATTACTTTTTAGTTTTGTTTTATTTATTCTTCATTTATTCTTTTTTATAAACAGTTCAAGGTGGTGAACATACCTGATATGCCTTCCTCCTCTTATTCTCCCCACAGCAACCACTCTGTGAGGAGGTTTGGGTTGAAAAGTGAGAGGGAGTGATTGGCCCAGAGTCACCCAGCTAGCTTTCATGCCTAAAGTTGGACTAGAACTCACAGCCTCCTGGTTTCCAGCCTGGTGTCTTAACTAGTACACCAAACTGGCTTTTTCTACATTACGCAGGAATGAAAGAATAAAAGGAAAAAGAGAAAGAAAGAATTAAACATATATCTGACATAGGGTGAGCTTTTCTAACCTCAATCCACTAATAGATGAAGCATTTAGTTAGTTTTGTATCTGGTAAAAATCCAAATGTTGCAGGTTTCCTAAATAAAGTGGATGTAACTGGGGTTGTCCAAGTGTATCAGAATGTAACATCTGGCCTGCACCCAGATATATTATGACTAGGGTTACTAATCTCTTCGTTGTGCATACAATTTTAAACATCTATTAATTTATGTTTACTTAAAAGATTTTGAAACAAGCAGCAGCATCTGAAGTGGAAAAGTACACGATTAAAGCAACAATTCTGAGAGAGCTTTGAAAAAATCTGATTCCATTTTCTAAAACAAATGTTGGATGTTGTTTAGGTTCTCCAGGTAGCATTCTACCACATCCACATCAAATATCACAGAGGAACAAAATAGTTATAATTATCCCTACAGTTACTTAACTGTAATTAATCCTGACTTATCCTGCATGACATGATAAAAGCAATAATAAATTATTAGACTAAAACATTTTAAACTGAGATGTTGACACAAGCTTTTATGTTGATGGCTGATACATCAGAACGGTATTGAATAGTCTACATAGCTACAAGTTACACCAGCAAAAGAATAAAAAAAAATAATATCATGCCCAAACCCAGAGATAACATACCAACAATCAACAGTCATTCTCAAGCAATTTCACTGTTGTCCATCAATCACAAAGCCTACTGTGATACACAGAATTGACAAAATAGTGGTATAATGGCAATTTAATACTGTTAATCTTTCTGCCGATACAGTGGAATTTAATGGAGATAATGGGATACCACAGGACTGTCAAGCCCACGGCCCATGGGTGGGTGTGTCACATACTGGCCATGCCCATGCCTGGTTTAGCGAAGGCATCACGATATGTCACGTGATGACTCCGTGGCGACACGGTTTTCACACTCCTGGATAGCATAGCAGGATAACTTTTGGAAGACATTTTGGGAAACTCACCCTCAAACAAGCAAGTATGGACCAACTTTCATTGGCATATGCGCAAATGCATTATTGAACTAATATTGTTTTTGCATCATTTACGTCATGAAACCAACACTAGAATTATCTACCGTAAATTAAATTATTTTTTAACCTTAAATGCATTTCATTTTTATAATTAAGCTATTCCTTAAACAGAACCTTTATACATGTGTGCTATATTTTATCATGATTATTTGTTCAGGAAGAAAATGTTATACAAACCTATATTTTACAAACCTGTATTTTATGTTTACTATTCTACTTTCATTCTTCTATATAGTGTTTTCAGTATTTGATTTAAGATATACATGCAGGGAAGTTCTGTGATTCTTCTACCATTAGTTTGTGTTTTTAATTTTTTTTAAAAAGTGAAGAGGGGGCAAAGAAAGGGAAAAGCACGTTCTTAAACCTTTCTTACCTTGCTATTTGCCTGCTTACTTTTTTTGCTTTACAGCACCCTTTTCAACTTTAAGGAAAACATGTTATCTTTTTTTCTCATTAAGAAAGACAGATTAAAGAGGCAATTTTATTTAATATTTATTCATTCAATACTTTTTAATTGTTCTTCTATTGACAAAGGCTTTCAGAGCAGTTTGCTAAAATAACTGAGGTAGTTCTTCCCTTTTGGTTTAGTGAAATGCAGAAATAGACAGTCTCTTCCTTTTGTAAGATTGCTGAATAAAATGTCCAATCACTCCGTAAAGCATGGAAACTAAAAAGGCCTCCTAGGGAGAAAAAAAAAATTAAGATGGTGTTTGCAAGTGTGGGATTGAGGCTCCATCCCTTCTTAGCTACATACAGTAGTAGTACATGCAACATATGTAAAAAAGGAATAGAGCTTTGCACAATCACAGCCATCAACCTGGCTGTTTTTTAAATCAACCTGCACAGTCCCTTGGCTAATGGCGATTTAGATAATGTGGCTCAGTATTATCTAAAGTTCTGCAAGTTGTATCATCTCATTTAAAATATGTCTGAAAGGGAAAAGAATACCATTCATCTTTAGCTACCTTTTAGGCTTAGTTGAGCCATCAGATCTTAAGAGTGGATGGTAACAATGAAATCTCATGGACATCACAGATGTAGAGCACAACCACATACACAAGATTTGGACTTCAAATATAAATGCAATGCTACCCAGGGCATTGTTGAATCACTCTTCGTTGTCTAACCCATGTAATTAATACTATGGTACTCAGAATTATTAGCTGCAACTACTTTTTGCTTTGTAGCAGCTGGTCCACTATTCAAGACATTTTGCAGTGGTCCTAGGATCATCAGATATAATGATTTTGGTCTTCAGTGATGAGTCACTCTACAAGTTTAACTTTGTGGCTATTAAATGTTAGATGATGGTTACTGGGTTTTAAATGTGTGAAGAGGGACAATTAGAGTTAAGAAGCACACTGTAATGAACTGTAACTGTGAATGCCTGCTACTAGATGGGGAAAAGGTTTATTATGCTATTAAATAGCTAGCCTTTAATTTTATGGTTCTCAGCTAGCAATGCATTTACATTTTTACTTAGAATAGAGGTGAGCAATCCACGACTTATAGACCTCATGCAGCCCTCACCATGTTTCTGCCTCTTGCAGCTCCAGAAACACCAGCATGGATTTTAGTCTTAGCTTCCTGGAAAACAGTAGGTAATTTTATTATGGTCTTAGAATGTGAAAAACAGCTTTTATGGAGAGACAATACTTCTGTCTCAAAACCCGGTCCCAGTATGTAAACATCCCAAAGTAAAATAGGGGAAAAAAGGCCCCTCTTCAGGTTCCATAAATCAGCAGTCCTCAACCTTTTGGACACCAGCAACCACTTCCATGGAGAGAGGTTCTTCCATGGACCGGAGAGAGTGTGATTTTATGTAGTGCTGGGATGGGGTTTCGGCTGTTTGTACAACTTAGTTGCTGGCATGCTGTGGACCGATACTGGTCCACAGACCTTGCCATAAATAAATTAACCAGTCCTTATATTTATACCTTTCTTCTTTCCTCCAGATAGCATAATATGGTCAGGAAGAATTTCCCATCCAAGCAGATCCCAAAGCTGTACTAATGTATCAAAATATTCCACCTTCTGTTCAAAAATGAAAATACATAAATAAATAAATAACAGAACAAGATAAAATCTGGTATTTTTATTTCAGGATACATTTTCAGCCCCTTAGCTTCATTACCCAAATGCAGCTCCCAACCTCCAGCCCCTAATATCTACCTGTGTTCTACGGTTAAACACGCTGAATGCAGACAAAGCTTTTCATATTAGACTGGGATAATATGAATGACAATATTAACTGTTTTATAACAAAATACACATTCAGTTAATCAATTTTAAGAAGGTTTTCCTCGTTTCTCTTTTTCAGACATACTTTGACTGCATAACTGCTACCACATATTTTTCTTTCTTTCTTTCTTTCACCGACACTGATGTTTCTGAATGCCAGTGGGAATTCTAAATTTTGAAAGCAGAGTTGCTGTGTGCAGGACTGGAGAAACATGTTTTTGTTCATCTATGCCCTTCTGAAGGTTAGAGAAGCTGGTTTTGGGGAAAAGAGCAAGGAACCAACAGGAAGCCAACTTAATGGAATGTCTGATTTTATTATTCCCATGACTAGACTGTCAAAATATTGTTATCAGGGCAGAATCTGCAGGAGAAGAAAGTCCATTTTCTAACATTCCAAATTATCTAGTCACAATCATAGTAAGTGAAATTTTTCCATAAATTATCATTCATTAATATTAACAATTTAGAGAGCTTATCAAAAATCTATTCTAAGCATATTAAAAATAATAATTACCTTCAACTCATGACCCAATAGGCCCTATAGAAAAAGAAAAAGAATGAAAGGTGGAACACAACTCGGGAAGGAAATGTGTTCTAGAGTGTGATACAACAGAGTAGAGAGACTCTCTGATTCTCTAATGCTGGATTAACAGTACAGGTAAGACCTTGACTTATGATCACAATTGGGATGAGAATATCCCTTAATAAACAACACAGTTGTTAAGTGACTTGATTTTTGCCATGGCTGCTAAATGAATTAATTCAGCTGTTAAGTTATTGAATTATTGAGCTGGGATGGCACAGTGGTTAGAATGTAATTCTGTAGGCTACTTCTGCGCCTCCCAGCTGCTGGCAGTTCCAATCTCACTGGCTCAAGGTTGACTCAGCCTTCCATCCTTCTGAGGTCAATGAAATGAGAATTTGTTGGGGGAAACATAGTGACTCTGTAAACTACTTAGAGAGTGTGGTAAACCACTGTGAAGTCAGTGGTGGTGTTCAGCTGGTTCTCACCAGTTCGGCTGAACCATTAGTAAATTGCCTATGCAGTTTGGAGAATGGCTAAAAATAAAGTTCAAGAGAGGTTTCTCTGCCTCCCCCCCTCCCCCGCCTTAGGTAATAGCTCCAGACAGATAGCCAAGAACTACTTAACAGTTGTAGCAGGAATGTAGCTAATGCATGCTGAATAAAGCCAATAAACAGCAGAAACTGACAGGATTAGGGCAGGGAAACCCATCAATCACCCACCTAGAGATGGGATTAACCTCTGCCCTTCAGGAAGAAGGACAAGATTACAAACGTTTTCATTATGAAGAGTATTAAGTAACACTTCTGTGATCAGCTGATACTCCCTGGAGTTTTCCCCAAGACCTTTTACAGCTGCTTCAGTGTTGGCTACTTCATGTTTCTTCCTGGGGGAAAAGATACAGGAGGGGACAATGATGCATCTTGATCATACAGGTCACGAATTTAAAGCATGTGTGGTCCAGCCATCTGTATTGCTTCTGCTGTGAAGCACCTAATTTAGAACATAGAGAACATAGAATAATAGAGTTGGAAGGGTTACTGGCTTTTGGTAGCACAGCCAGGCTTTCAATTAGCATGAGGGCTGCTCTTTGTTTCCCTCTCAGCTGCTGCATTTGCTTTGGGATTGACTTTTTTTAAAAGGGGAATGGATTAGATAATTTGTCTGAAGTGGTTTAGTGGGTTTCCTGCCTAAGCAGGGAGTTGGACTAGAAGACCTCTAAGGTTCTTTCCAACTCTGTTATTCTGTTCTATATTCTATTATATTCTAAATATTGGAACAGTGCTGTTTTATTGTGCTATTTTATTGTGAGTTGGGCTAAGGAGAAATTTCCTAAGACCAATCAAGTTGGCCACATCCACCCAGTCACATGCCCACCCAGCCATGCCCACCCAGCCAGTCATTAGGGAGAGAACTGGTTGTTAAATTATTTGAATCCCACCACTGTGTGAAGTGGTATGTAAGTCTAAGTGCTATTGCTATTAAGTGAATTCAGCCTTGACTATGCTTGTCTTTGCTTGTCAGAATCCAGTTGGGAAGGTCACAGATTGTGATCTCATGATCCTGAGATACTGCAATTTTAAAAAATACATACCAAGTGCCAAGCGCTAGAACTAAGGACTAATACATCCATTTAGCATATAACTACTTAAACTTTCAGCATATTGATGGGGCAATCTAATCAGGTTTCATTGCTCCTACCTCCCCCCTTTTTAAAAAGAAGGGCTGAACTGAGGAATTTTAAGTGCAACTGGCAGATAAAATCACTTGGTTTTTTTCTCAGTTGGAAATCAAGTGTGGTACAGGTCCCTTGGATATGCCTGGAGAGTGACTTACCACTTATCTGGGAATAATTTGATCTGAGGAAGTAGATAGGATGCTCTGAAATTTAAGCACAGCCTCCTCTTAATTAGAGCCATGCCTCTCCTGATTGGTCAAGGCCGTGCAGGAGGTGACGTGCTGATATGGATAAGTCATCCTTGAAGGGTAGGGAATGTTCCTGGCACCATTAAAAGTGGCTCTAGTACACATTCTTCTCAAGAAGTCCTACCCTTTTGGTTTATTTTTGTCAGGTCTCGTACCTCTTTATAAGTAAAAAGATTGACTAGATTGCCTTCTTATTTTTAAAGAATTGTCATAAATATATATGTAAAAGCAATGTTTTTACTCTCTATTCTCAATCTTTTCCCCTAAAATTCCAAATAATATACATACTTTTTTATCGTAAGGTTATCCAACCCCTGCATTTTTTAACACCTGGTCTGCTTGTAGATGATTCTCATGCTAAGTGGACAAGAATTAAGTTCTCGTTTCAAAGTACACTACCACCACCATGCTGTTGAAGAAAGGAGGTAAAAATATAGTGAATTTGGGGAGATGGGGTACTTTTTAACCTTTTGATAATATTCTGGGAAGGACTAACATGATAAACAAAAAGATTTTCCACATCTTTTCATGGATGTGTTTCGAGCTCCAGAACATTATAAGTAGTATAGCAGATGAGAAATATATAAAACCTGAAACATAGGCATATTCTTAGGCTACATTTGATGTTCTTGTGTACTTTATACAAAGACAAAATACTAATATTATAGTAATGGAGTCAATGCTGCTCATCTGAGCCCAGAAAGGGATAAACACAGCAGCCTCCTGGCTTCCATTTTTGTAAACAGTAGAGCTACCAATGAAGCTTCAGGAAATAATTTTTTTCTATTTGCCATTATTAAAATGGAAGGAAGGGGTGTGTGTGCTATACTCTCTGCATATTTAAAGCATAGGTTGTTTTAGTAATGCATATACATAATTTTCTATTGACATAAACAGCTGTATTTTCTGAAGAAGGATTCTGGTTTTCAGAATGCTGAAGATTTTAAATAGAACTGGGCTGCTTTATGTTTCTAGTGTGGTGACTGCCTAGGAATTTTATGTGCTGTGTTCATAATAAAAGAATTCTAGCGTTGTGTTGGGCAATGAGGTATTTTAGGACTTGCCTGTAGGCCTATTCATTGTGAAGTCTAGTCACTCTTCTGTTCAGCTAGCAACACTATTTACCACAAAAGGCTGTGCAAAAACTACTGTAACAATTACTCACTGGTCAGTCATGTTTCTTGAAATTAATTTTTAGACTGAATAAACTGCTTCCTGTGAAGAAATTTGAGCAAAATGTTATAGAAAATCTGCCTTGCTTGAGAAATGCTTTTAAGGAACTTCTGTTGTGTATTTTGTACTACTCGAACAAAAGACACTAGAGTCAAGAGTAAGGTTTCCTGCTGCTTGCTTTACTGAAACTTGTAGAAGTAGTAATTCTGGGGGATCTGTAAGAATTCCTACAGCATATATAGGCAGGCCCAGGGAATTGAGGAACAATAAAATATCACAGGCACGCTCAATTAACCAATAACAATTGCAACCCAATGCACTATTTTTCATAAACAATTTTACCTTACTATATATTTTTGTTCATATAGCATATGATTTAAAATGATTTTCACTTTAACTAATTTGCAGTATTTTTAGCAAATCTCTTACATGGAGAAGTTATTATAAAGCAAAGAAGAGATTGGCCAAATATATAGCACAAACCGATATGCCTTACAATAAGCTGGCCCTCCCCAACTTAATGTTTTCCAAATGGATTGAAGCTGCAGCTTCCAGAATTCTCAATTTGCATGAGTCATGTTGGCTATGATTTCTGGGAGTTGCAGTCTCAAAAATCTGGAGAGCCCCACACTGCAAAAAGCATTAATAAGGGTGTAGTACACAAGCAACTACTGTTGATAAATTTCACTAGCAAATTCTAACTGTGCCATGAATAAATATGATTGTGACCTCCTTATAAAAAACCAGATATTGTCATTATGAGTCAATGTCCTCACCATGAGCAAATTAGTATAGATTAATCCACGCAGAAAGATATACTGTAGGTGTATAAATGCTGAAAGGGATACAATTGGCCTAATTTGTCTATAATATTCAACAATTGTTAAAATCTGCTTAAAGAGATGTCTAGGCTTTTTGAATAGGAAACATAATACCCAATTAGCCTAATTACAAAGAACATGCAACCAATGAATAACAAAGGATGCAAAACTGCAGTGAGAAATTCGTGTATTGGTTCCTGAGGGAAAGTGTCCTAAATGTACAATAAAAGGATCCAATCTGGGTTGGTCACCCAGATTTAGGATGAGATTTAGTCTTCCGAGCTTTTGTGCTGGAGCCCATCCTTAGAGACGTCAGAATGTTTGAGAGAGAACCACTGATCCCGGTGACTGACCCAGATTAGATCCCACAGCATTATCCTGTGACATGTATATTTGCCTTCATTCATACAATAACTTTGTAAAAAGTGACAAACAACCACAGGAAAAAATGAAATGTTTGTTTACATTGTTGAAAGGCAAAAGAGGAACATTAAATGCCATTAAATACAAATAAATTAATAAATATTTATATCTCTGAAGTGTCCAAGAAGTTAAAATGATATCAATTAATGGCAATAAAAGCAATTTTGTTCAAAATAAAGATTAGCTAAAGTAATGTGATTTTACGGATACATATGTTGTCAGCTGATGAATCAGAACTTCAAACCACAAATTAGAAACAGAGCTGTAAAGAATCATAATGGTTATTTAAGCATTACTGACACACAAAATTTACATTCTAGCTTTAAAACCTAGAACATGGGTTTGAATGTAAGTGAACTTACCTTTTCAAACAATCAGTTCGACTATAAAATAACTTGAGCCAACAGAAAGGTCTTTCTGGTTTAAATCTGATTTCTAGCAATTTTAATCAATTTGTTTGAGTACCAACAACCACTGCCAAAGAAGGTATCTCATTTATGTGAACAAAATATAGTGGCTTTCTAGCTTAGAAAAAAGCAAGTAAGGGGAGATAATGAAGGCCAATAGAAGTCTGCAGGTTAGAAACTAATCATAGGGCTGTGCAAGGCATTTGAAAGGGTGAAAACACTTCTTGAAATGAAGAGACACTCCATGTCTCTTTATGTAAGTATGTTCATGCATTGTGAATTTGCTTTGCTGACAGACCAAGTGGAACTGTTGTGTTTACAGACATAAAGAGAATTGGAAACTGTCTTGGGAAGCACCCATGTAAGTCTTCCAACAGCTTCAGGTAGAGGTGATTCACCAGCACTAATGTGCTTTATGAAGCACCTCTTTCAAATTTTTGCAAAACCTTGGCATTTATACCTGAGATCACCCAATGAAGCTGAAAGTGGGGAGTTTCAAAACTGATAAAAAGAAATACTACTTTTCATGATGTGTACTTAAATTATAGAACTTGTTTTCATCAGTTATAAGATAGGTCAGTGTTTCTCAACCTTGGCAGTTTGAAGATGCGTGGACTTCAACTCCCAGAATTCCCCAGTCAGCATTGTTGGCTAGGGAATTCTGGGAGTTG
>JANHFR010002827.1:42691-53155 GCA_032468015.1 Mimophis mahfalensis | reverse complement strand
ACGTGGCTCTTTGAGCAGGCAGGCCTGGACTGAGGGGTGGGATTTTAATTGTTTTTAATTGTCTGTTAGGGCGTTTCAAATTTAATTTATTTTTAACATTTGTATTGTATGTTTTTAATGCCCTGTATACCGCCCTGAGTCCTTCGGGAGAAGGGCGGTATATAAATCTAATAAAATAAATAAATAAATAGATAAATTACAGAACAACTTTATTCAAGTTGGTTTGTAAAATGTTTTTTCTTAAATTGATCCTTTTTGAGAAAGATGGAGACATTTTAAAACAATGCTTATAGCTTCATACTTTTTAATGAAAACCTTGTTAAAATTGTTGTGATAGTTGATGTTCTGAAAATTTTGGATGAAGCTGGGGTTGTTGTTGTTTTTTTGTACATAAGGATGTGAAGTGGCTGGAGGTACTTCTGCTTCTTATCATAGATTTTAATATTAATAGTTGTAAGAAAAAATTAGAGCTGTTGGGACAATAACCAAGAAAAGCTTATAAAATACTTCATTCAGTCAAAGTTTCAAATCTTTTGTTGATCTTTCTATTAAAACCTTATTTATGTGTTTAAATGTATAATAAATGAACTACAGAACAACTACATTTCCTGTTGCCCATTTACTTATCCTTTTCCATCATTTTGTTATTGTTCTCTCAATATATGAGTACACAATTGACTGAATGTTTCTAAAAATAGAAACAAATTATAAACAACACACAAGGCGAAAAAAATGTTTCTTTTCTCAGCCATTCTGCAGTTCAAATAGTTCTGTATCTTCATATTTACTCTGTACACAGCTATTAGAGATTAAACTCCATTCAACACATTTGCATGTGAAGAAATATTCATAGAACTATATTTATTTATACATTATCATTGATACTGATGTTTAATCTTAACCAAAGATTAAAAAAATAAAAGCATTTGTAATCAAAAATGGTTATTTCTTGATTTATAGAACAAAATAATCTGTTGCTTAAGGACATCATTTTTTTGGCAAAATAATAAAAACCATGTTCTGGCTAGAGTGAAAGATTTTAGAATATAAAGAAATGAAATATTACATTCACCAATGACAATAGATACTTTATAAAACAAACAGGCAAGGGCTTAGCATCTAGTAAAGTGGAATTACAAGAGCAATGATGTAGTTTAGTTGTGCTAACTGCTGTCACACTCACCAAAATTAGAAATAGCACACTTGGAAAACTTCACACATGATAGCACAACATCATTAGCAAATGCAGCTATAGAATGTTAAAAACAACAACATACTGACATATGTATATTGGATGAAAGACACTTCAGAATGTTGTAGCAAATTGATTATTTAGCTAAACCTACCATATAATTCCAGATGAGTAGCCATTTCAATCTGTAGCAGCAAGTATATAAAAACTACTCTGGCATTTCTAGTCACTAACGGGTTTATGTTGCATGAACATTTGTGCTTCGCTGCATTCCTATTCATGAACAGAGAGTATAATGTATTTGGGAGGGACGATAGCTCAATGCTAGGGTGCATATCTTATATTCAAAAGGTTTCAGAATTAACTCCTTGCATGTCTAGGTAAAAAGAAATCAGATAAAAACAATGAAAAATCTCTAGAGACCAAAGACATCTGCTGCATGTCTGAGTAAGTAGTCCTGGTTCAATGAATCAGTATTAAATTGTTTTTTGTGTTATATGTGTTATGGCTTGTATATTTCAAAGTAAAAATGGCATTTCCGGCTAACTGATTTATGCATAACAATGCACTAACTCATTTTCATGGGTATACACATGAAAATACTATGAAATAGTTTGTACATGTTGCAACTTTTGTCTCATCCTATGGTATACAGTGGAACCTTGTTTCACAACCATAATTAATTCCTTAACTTTGGTTGTGAACTGAGTTGGTTGTGAACCGAAACAAATTTTCCCATTGGATTGTATGGAAATACGATTGATCCATTCCAGACCTCTATGAACTGTATTGTTTTTTTAAGCTTTTGAAGCACACAAATAGTTAACTATGCCACAGAATGCACCCTAACAGTAACAATAAGAGCCTGTTCTTCCCTCCCACAGCTGTCTGGTGCTGATTGACAAGCAGCCGGGGCACCACAGCTGACTGGAGCTGACTAAGCAGCTGGAACAGGAGAAGGAGGAGGATGCCGGCTACAGCTATTTTACAAACAAAATGGCGTGGAAGGGAAAATCGCTACGGCTGTGTTTGATTGCCAACAGCGGATATGTTTGCAAACTGAGTCAAACATTTAGCAGACTTTTTGGTTGCGAACCAATTTGGTTGCGAACAGAAGCGGTTGTGAACCGAGGTTCCACTTTAATACATTAGTAGTTCTGTTAAATTCTGAAAAGAAAATAATTATAGTCAAGGAATTGTATTTTGTACTTGCATATCTCACTAAGTTATGATATGTCAATGACTCAGTAGTCAGGATTACATATAATGATATACAATAAATATGGTTTACAAATCACAATCAAAAAATTTACCCTTTGTTCCAAGCCCAAACTAAATGAACTACATAATTACTGGTTTCATATTATGAGCTCATATTATGTTGTATTAAGGTTTGTGGTAGATATATTTTCTCAATAAGCTACGATTTGCTTAAGTCAACATAAGCAAAACCTAAATAAACTGTAATATGGTTTTATGTGATATGTGAAACCGAACTATGGACTAAAACTGTGCATAGCGACACAGGTAGTAAGTCCATATAATACTGCTGACTGAAATTATCATCCTCCTAAATCGCCAAATTTAAGATTTGTAGAACCTGGGAAATGCAGAACAGAAAGGCAATTCCTTACAAATAAAGAGCATTCTCACTATGCAAAGAGACACTGGATACTTTGTAATTTATCCCCAGCAAACCCCCCTTTGAATTAAGCATCTCTTGATGACTTTGTAGAGATGCCAGTGTAGTTTTCTTCCATTACTAGTACTATTTTATCACTGTTTTATACAGGGAATTCATTTATGAGTTTTCAGTCTAACCTCCAGCACCTTATAGGCAGAACAAGGCACACAATGCAAATATTGGATCCCAAGCTGATGCAAAGTCTGTACCCGATGTTGGAGATTGTGTGCGCCTGGATGGGGGGGACCAGACTTGGGTTCAATCAAGACTGAGAGGCTTTGTTATAGTTTGGCCCTTCTAGTTCCAGGAAGCTTTCATCTGTAGTAGCCTTAACGGAGTTACAGTACCACATGTAAGACTGTTGTACACTCTGGGGGTGTCCTCTTGGATTCTTAGTTCCTGCTCAAAGAGCAAGGGGGAATGGTGGCCAAATGCCATTTGCTCAGGTACAACTTGTGTGCCTCTTGTGCCCATTCCCATTCTGGAGGGTCTTCAGCAGTCATTCAGACTTGGATCACCTCTTCATTGGATTACTAATACATTCTACAAGGGATGACCTTTGAAGACCACTTGGAAGCTACAGAATGCAGCATTATGGGCAGTATACATTGTAGTTTGGACATGTGCCCCTGCTGCTTTGTGAGCTGTATTGTTACCAATTGGCTTCCAGGTGCAATTAAAAGCACTCATTATGAGCTATAAAGTTCCTGCATGGCACAGAGCCTAGTTACTTGAAGAACTGCCTGTCTCCATATACTCTCTCTGGTCATGTCAACTGCAGTGGGCACATTCTGGGTCCCTGATACACACACACACACACACACTTTTCAGGTGTATTCTTTTTCTTCTTGATAAACTTTTTCTTTTAATTTTTATCTGTAGGCTGCCCCGAGTTGTTATAGAATTAGGTGGCCTAAAACTTTAAATAATAAAATAAAAATATGAGTATAGAGAAACAACTGCTTTCATGGATTCGTTGTAACATGAATTTTTAATGTAATGAGTAGCGATTGACAGTAGATCTTTGCTTCAGCTGTGGGGACATGTGATCTGATTATAGATTATTATAGTCTAAAATTCATGCACATTTTAAAGTGTTTTAATTATTCTAGATACCTTTACCTAAACACATCTAATTTTGGGTAAGATAAGTCAGACCAATGAACTACAAAGATCTGGCAGTGTTCCAATCATTAGTGCTTTATTTCCTCTCACCACAACAGCAGTTAGCAAATGCTGCAGGAAATTCACAGATTAACTCAGCCATGTTGCCACAGTGCTTGCAATACCACATTTTTGAATTCTTGGTGGCAGCCTTTGTTCAACGTTTTGCCCAACATGCTGAACCCTAAATTGACCATACTGCTTCAATCCACCCTGGAGTATATATGCTGGGTTACTTTGTAGTTCACTAGATTTGCTCACAAGGCATACTCAGTAAGCAATCAAATTTTAGTCCAGGAACTTCTACCTAAATGGTGACCTGACTTGACAGTCGGTGCATCCTGTTAAGTTGAGGAAAACATGGAAGTTAACTTAACTGTGGTCAATTGTCCCTTGAGAATCATGCAGAAACTAGGAGGGAAATCTGAACTACAGCACTGCAGAAATCAGGAGGGACAAGCCATATTACAGCTCTTCCAACATACATAACCAACATTTGTCTTTCTAAAGGTGGAACTGTGACTGAGCAAATTGAAACTCTACAATAAGTGAATTATGCACTGTATTTCCACTCTACCCAGGAGGTAGATTGGCATCTAGCTGCATGCGTATGTTTCCAATGCTTAGCGGCTTTCACAACGGGAAAGATAGGTAGGAAAGTCCAGCGAGGCTTCTGCACTTGCTCAACTTTATTTGCCTCCCTCCCCAGCTGAGCACCTCCCATAGAGGAAAAGAAGAAACTGTGCTGCGTCTCACTTTGAAATTGTGCAAGGCTAAGGTGGGAGGAAGGGGGAGAAAGGAATCTAGGGAAGAAAAAAGGTGCAATGTTATCAAGATTGGAAAGGCAAGTGGGCAGGCTGGCCTCTCCCTCGGCCAAGGCCCTCTCTTTTTCTCCTTCTAGGCAGCAACTACGTCAGAAAGTTGTTGGAGCCACTTGCAAAATTCCCATCTTGGCAGTCTGCCTACCTTAAAGGTTCCTCTGTGATTGCACTGATGTTAATTTGCATGTCCCCAGTCAGCCTGATGTCCTGTATCTCCCCCGAGCCTTACTTTTTCTGCCTCTTTCCCCCAACCAACCCCCACAACAAATTCAAGTCTTCAGATTGCAAAAGTGTGTGTGTAAACGAAAACCCTGTAAACTATCACAGTTCAGCCACATTTTAGGGTCTCAAGCTTCATGGGGTCGGTTGATATTCCTTCTGTGGAGACAACATGACCAAGGTATGTGACAGATGGTTGCTAAAATTGGCATTTCTCTAGGGACAGCTTCAACCTTTCTTCATAGGGTCTGGTCAGAACCTTCTCCAGGCGCTTATGTTTTTCAAGAGTCTAAACAAAGACAATGACATTGTCTAGGTACACTAACACTCCTATCAAATTCATGGCTCCTACCATCCGTTCCATAACTCACTGAAAGGTCACCAGGCCCCCGATAACCCTTGAGGCATCCAGTTGAATTCATAGAACTCCAAAGGACATAGAACTCCAAGCATTTTTCTCTCTATCATCTGGATCCATGTAAATCTGGTGGTAGCCACTTCTAGATCCAGCACACTAAACCACCTTGCCCCAATAAGCAATGTAGGGTGTCTTTAATATGGGGAAAGTGTACTGATCTGGAATGGTCCTCCAATTGAGGGTATGGTAATATATGCACATTCTCAGGGACCCATTCTTCTTCTGGACTTCTACTATGGGAGAGAGATAGTGGCTTCAAGATTCTTGAATGATCTCGGTCCTCTTCAATTCTGTATATGCTCTCTGAGGTTGTCTAAGTCATATAAGGGAATCTGCAGAGACCTCCCACAGAAAGACTTATCTTCGTGTAAATGGATTCAATGTAGAGCTCTTCTAGTTTCCATATAAAATTCATCTGAGAACAGGTGTTGCCACCTCCAAAGTTAGTCTCTAGCCCTCTCCTGCCACTCTGGGGCCAGCTGTGTGTTCCTCGGGTAGAAGCAACCTGTTGAAACCTCAGTTTTTCCCCGTATATCGGGCAGTACGACAGGGGTGGCTGGGCTCACTAGTCCCAACAATATTCGGTCATTCAATCTTCACTTCTTGTCTAGAAATCCCAGTACAATAATGTCACTTATGCACCTGAGGCTAAGAGGTCCCTTGTGTAAATGCTCTACACTTTTACTGGCACCATTGGAGAAGGGACCATCAACTCTTCAGGGATCTCATGGGTGAGGGATCCAAGATCTGGTCTGACAGTTGGTGTTTGAGCGCTCCTGCAAGTCTCTAAAGATTGTTGAGGGCCTTGTCTCTTTGTCCTCAGCAGGCCCTTGCATAGGTGAGCCCCTTGCTACGGGAAAAGCTCTCATCATCTCCTTAGCCCCTTGATAAGGGAGAAGCTCTCCTCGTTCCTGCCCTGGGAGTCCTTTGTAGTTTCCGACTGGGCTGGATTTTGTGGTTGGTGAAGCTTTGTATAAATACACCTCTAGTGCCCTTCAGCCCACAGTTATAACACATCCTCACTGGCCTCACCCATCCCCCCACTGATCAGCCAAGTTGGACCTCCATTCAAGGCAAATCGCCCATTGCTGTCTAGGAGACCATCATCTCTGATAGATGAGGTATTTTGGCTTCCATATGGGTGAGCCAGGCATTGTTGCATCTAGTTTTTCTCATTCCCACACTTGGAGGCCTTTCCAGTGGCAAATACGCTGTGGCCTCTCTGGCTTCTTCCATCACTTCTGTTCCCCTTACACTGCTTATGAGCTCATGATAACCCAGGAATTCCCTGTGGTCAGACTCTTTAGCTGATTCCAGGCTGGGTCTGAGAATAAAGTGTCCCATGAAAGCTGTTCTATCTTCACTTGCCTGGGTCATCTGGACTCTGCTCTCTTGTCCTTCCAGCACAGTCTCCTGCCAGCAGGTGGATCACACCATGGGGTGGTGGTCAGACAGCTGGTCTCTCTCTCTCTCTCTCTCTCTCTCTCTCTTTCTCTTTCTCTCTCTCTTTCTCTCTCTCCTTCCTTCCATTCCTCCCTCTGTCTCTCTCTCTCTCCTTGCTGGTCTCTACTTCCACAGCTTCTGCTCCTTCACTGATTCCTCTGCTTGCTTCCCTTTCTCTCGGTCTCTCTATTTTTCCTTCCTCCTCCTTTCTCTACCTCCCCTCTAGCTTGCGCCACAGAAGCTTCTCTCCCTCCCTCCCTCTTTCTCTCTCTCCCCTGCTCTCTCCCCCGCTCTCCTTTTTCTTTCCCGCCAAAACCTCTCCCTTTTCAAACCCCTTCTCTTCTTCTCCCCGCCTCTTCCTCTTTTCTCCCGGACGCGCCGCCTTCTGGGCCTCTGGGCAGAGCTCCAGCGTCGGCGGCTGCTCTAAATCTAATCCCCGCGGCTCGGGTGGCCTTCGCCGGCAAGAGCCGATCAGCTGGAGCCGAGCGCGCAGATCTCGGGGCCTCAGCATTGCTCGGGCAGCGCCCCAACTCCCGCTGACTCCTCCCAAGGCCCGCGTGCTGCCGCTGCCGCTGCCGGCGACGGCGGAACTCCAGCTGAGCTGCACAGCCAGCGCCGATTAGCTGGAGCCGCGAGAGCAGATCCAGCTTCAGCTCATCCCTCGGCAACTTTTATATTTTGACTTCAACTCTTAAATTCCTAACAGCTGGTGAGTACTAGGTGTTACGGAAATGGAAGCCCAACAAATCCGGAAGACAGATTGAGAAAATTACTATGGAGATAGTAGAAATCAACATCTGGTATATCCTGTATACTATCCTTGATGGGCGGGAATAATAGGCTAGCTACAATGTATCATACTGTACTAACTGCAGAAGCCTAAATGTTAACCGTATGCCCATAAACACCACGGAACGTATGACATTTTGCTTAAATAAATTTCATACACTTTAATTATTCAAGGGCAACTCCCGTGCCTCCTCGTTCCAATAAAGGATTAAGAGAGTCTTTTAATGCTAGTCTCAGGTTTCTGGATTTGTAATCCAGTGATGGTTTACCTATCCCCATGTGTGACTGGAGATTAAAAACTTATTATAAACTTAATTTTTGTGTAACTTTATTTTGTGCTGTTTTATTGAATGAATGAATGCTGCATTTATCATTTCCTCTGCCTTTTTAATTTCTAATATTTTATTGTTGATCTGTATTTATATAAGAGGAGTTAATGAGGACTTGACCTTAAAAGGCAATCTTAAATATTTTAATTAGTTGAATCAATATAATGGGAACATTTGAATATTCTGAACATAAATTGGCTATGATAGTAAAGTCAAAAAAGTCTGGATAGTGCACGTGGAAGTATCTGGAAGAGGTACTGCTAATAAAAGTAGGATTGTGGTAAAACAAAGCAAAGATAGTATCAACAATAATAATAGGTGCTTGGGTGCAGTCCCAAAACATCTGGAGCAGACTTGAATACAGGCATTGACAAAATCACCATTAGTTAATTGCAAAAAACAGGCTTACTTGGAACAGCTCACCTCCTGTGATACCTTTAATAACATCAAACAATACCTCCCTATCCTTAGGAAGTATTCAGTAGGTGGATAAAAATGCCAAATGCAGTCTAAACATTTGGCTGACTCCAACTAACCATAATATTGATATAAGTGTGGCCTGACATGAAGAAAAACCAAGAACCCTTGCTGAAGAAGTCAGTGAAGGAAAGCTCTTGAAATCAGCAAAGGTAAAGGGTAAATATAGAAAAGAAATGAAAACTAATTTGTTAATTGGAAGAACTAATGTATGGTCAATACTTGAAGGCTGAGGAGGAAAAGCTGATAGAAAACTCACATGGAGTTGGTTAAAATTGAGTATTAAATAAAGAAACTGAAGGCTTTATTTTGGCAGCTCAACAGCAAGCTTTGCCAATTAGTTTTATGATCAAAATTCAACATGTAACCAAAAAACCAGCAAATGTTGCCTTTGTAGTAAAAAAGGATGAAGCAATTGACTGATCAGTGGCTGCTGCAAAATTTCACAAACTGACTGCAAGCGGTGTCATGATTAAGTTGCCAGAATTATTTCATTGGAAACTTTGCCAGAGGTTTGGACTGGGAACCTCAAGAAAGTTTTGAAAATGAGCCAGTTAAGATCTAATTGGACTTAAGATCCAAACAGAGAGGTATTTTGCTTATAATATGTCTGCTAAAACAGACTGAAAAGAAATGAATCTGGTTGAAAAAAAATTGGGACTTGTAGATTGAAGTTGACACGGAAAAAGAAATTTATTGTTACACCAGGCTTGGCACCTGCGGGACAGCTCCTAAAAGATTTCCTCGATATTTGAAAATTCATCAGACCTGAACATCATTTGGAACTGCCTATATTCTTAGATGCTACTAAATAATTCTTAACTCCTTGGTTAGGTTTCCAGTGGTCTTAGACTGTGAATCTAGATTTAGATTATCTGCATGTAATATATACTCCATTAGGCATTTAGCTATCTTTTGCCACAGTTTTCAGTCTGATGCAGGCAACAAAAGACTGATTATAAACTAACATAAATAACCCTATGATGAATTACAAATTCAGCAGACTCTGCAGAATGCAACTGGTTTTGAAAAGTTATAATAAAGAAAGATAGTTTTGTAACATAAAAACTAGAAACTAAAATTTAATTGTTATTTTTGATGTGAATATTTGTACTTTTGTAGCCTGATGCTAGTTGCCCAAGTTGAACCTATTTTTTTTGATTGATTAATCATATTATTAATTAATTAAATATATAAATGAATAAATAAAACTTCAAAACTTATTCATCTCTCCTTTTATTTGTTAAAATACATTTATACACTTTATAAGAATTAATAAAATTCTTAATTTTTTTCAAAGACTGCAGCACATGGAAATTGAGTTCTTTATAGATTTCCAGGTTTATAGATTGATCTGTTGAAACTGTTGCTTATGCTTATTTACTGAAAACTATCTTCATTTTGTCTGAAAATTATATCACTTGTACTTCAACAAAGTTAACTACTGCTTTGTATCTGTTCATAGTAGTGAAAGACCAAGTAATTATTGATAAAGCCCAAACTCTGGAATATGGAATTCCCAGTTCACAATAATCTGGGATAATGACAATATTTGTTAATAATTTGTTAATAATTCTCTTTAAAAATAAGATAGTTGGGATTTTGCTATCAAGTTCACTCAGATAGGTTCTCTAGTCCTTAAGGTCCCTTGCTTATTCAATCTGTTTTCATTTTGGTAAAGCAAATGGTTAACCTAAATGCTTTCCAGGTTTGTGTACCTTGGTGGAGTAGGCTGTAAGGACTTAGCCTAGCAAACAGCTAGCCTGTAATTAACACATATTCGAATCTCACCAGGCTCAAGGTTAACTCAGCCTTCCATCTTTCTGAGGTAGGTAAATTGAGTACCCAGAATGTTGAGGGCAATAAGCTGACCTTGTAAAAATGCCGCTAATAATAAGCAGGCATATACAAAGAATGAAGGCTATTGC
>JANHFR010002826.1:320646-332953 GCA_032468015.1 Mimophis mahfalensis | reverse complement strand
CGGCAGTGCGGCAGCAGTGCAACAGTGGCAGGGTGGGGTGGCAGGGGTGGCGGTAGCGCGGTAGCACGGCAGCGGAAGGGCAGGGCGAGGTGAGGCGAGGCAATGGAAAATCGGGATTTTGGCTAACAGCCGTGGGATGCGGGACAATTAAGTAAAAAGCCAAAAGCGGGACGTCTGGTCACCTTATTTTAAGTGCACCTTAACAGCATGCGATAATTATTGTTTCTTTAATGTGATAATGTAAAAATATTGACACTATTCCATACAGTTCTCAAAATAATGAGCCATATTTGCTTGGGCTTCTGCATTCTGGGCCCACTGAAGCTTTCAGGTGAAAGGACCTGCTTACCTAGAGTAGTATTGTAGTCAGTAGAAGCAAAACTGGTAGCTGTGATTTTAGATTTTTGTTTTGTTGTTGTTTTTGATGTTGATGATGATGATGTCAATGGTATTTGTGATGCATTTTTTAATGTTCAGTTGACTGAGTTTCATGTTTAATGAATAAATTATATAATAATTGTAAGAAGATACTTGGTTGATACCTAGGATACTGGCAGAAACCCATATCAACCATCAGTGCTGGTCAATGATGTTTTTTTTTACTTTTAAATGTTCAGTTGACTGACTTTCATGTAATAATAATAATAATAATAATAATAATAATAATAATAATAATAATAATAATAATATAGCAATGGCTTATACCTGGAACATTAAAAAAAATAACCAAAGACTTGGTTGCTCAAGACCAAAGTATTCAAGCTAACGCAACCAAGGCCAGAATGGAAAAATCATCAAATAATTCAAAGGGCAGATTGTACAAACAGGCAAAAGAAACAGTTGATCTCGTACTCAGCTTTTCACAAACTGATTATAAACAATTACATAACACAGTTCCCAAAATGATTTATTGCAGCATATGTAAAAATCATCATGTTTCACAATGATGAAAAATTGGGAGCCTTGAGTTGAAAAAGTTGTTGAAAATGAGCAGGTTAAAATGTTACGAGATTTCCCAACACAAATAGATCAAACAGTAAAAACACACCAACTGTAATCAGAAAAAAAAAATAAAGAAATAAAATGCAGATAACTGATGTGGCAACACCAAAATATACTGTAGAATAGAATGGAATAGAAAGCAAAGAATTGGAGAAGATCAGAATGAAGATCACACAAGTTTCAGATTTCAAAAGTTTTACAGATTTTCAGATTTCAAGATCTGAAAATGAAGTTGAAAGATTATAGCCTAGATTGTAGCCTAAACCAGCTGGAGTGATGCCAGTTGTTACCAGCACACTAGGTGCCGTACCAAAGGATCTTCGACAGCACTCAAAAAATCTGTGCATTGTGAAAATTTCTATTTGTCAGTTGCAAAAGGCCTCAGTGCTTGCACCCATACATGTACTACAGTGATATATTATGATATCCTAGATTCTTGGGAAGAATTTAATGTGTATGGAGGCCAACTAATAAAGGACCCTAAAGCCTTGTTACCTCGTCTGCATTTCTGAACCATTTGTAAAGGCGGATTTTGAAAAATCGTTATCTTCCTTATATTCTATTCCAAAGATTCTGCTATCCAAGATAAAAGTAGAATATCATCCTATTGTCATCTGAAACATCTTAGCACGATAGCTCAAGGTTTCTCTACTGAACAGAAATAGAATCTCCATGCTAACCTCTTTCAATTTCTATTTAATATTATGGCTGCCTTGAAAAGACTTTGTATATAAATGAAGAATGTATTAGCCTGCATTACAATCTACGTTGTTGGGAATGTTTAAAGTTGTATGATGTACGGCTTGTTCACTTTATCTTGAACCTGCTTATTTACTTTCAACTCAGTTTTGACCTTGATAGCACATTGTTGATCAGAATTCTTAAGCTAATTTCTTCTTACATGAATTAATCACTAAGGCTTTGAACTCCTGCCTCTTTCCCTGTCTAAAATAAAAAATAAAAAAAATAAAATCAAAGACCTCTGTTCTTTGTAAAAGTCCTGTTTCACCTTACTTACTGTGCTTGTTATCTTTATAAATTTGATTTTTATAAAAAAAAAATCTATAAATTATAAGAAAAGGCTTTTCAAGAGATAAGTACTATAAGCTGCTCCTGTATTACTATCTCTGTTATGTTTTCCCTGCAGCTGATTAGGCATTTACAGTTTTATTTCATCGAGGTCGTGTAGCCCCTTTGCCCTAACACAAAGTTTTTCAACCTTGGCAACTTCAGCTGAACGTCTAAACTTCAGCTCCCAGAATCCCCCAGCCAGCTTTGCTATTATTAATTTTTATATAATTTGCTATTATATAATTAATTATATGATTTGCTATAAGCTTATAGCTTTAGTCTGGTAAGGTTTGGTTCATTAGGTGTAGGGAAATAAAGCATTGGACTCAGTTTGAATCTTGTTGAGTTGTCTTTGGGCTTAGGCCAGATAAAAAGCCTTGATGCATGATTAGTGTCAGGCACAGGGAACTGGAATGACTCCATAAGCAGGTCAAAGTATTTTCTTTAACATTGTTCTCTTTACAAAAATCTCGCCAGACAAATTGCGTTCTCTTGGGAACAGGCAGATGAAGACTTCAGATGTCTGGCTTCTGTTGTTTCTTCTCAAAATGTGACTCTTAGCTAGCCAGCCTCTATACTTCCCCTCGGCTACACTAGCTGGAGATTTCTCCACAGTTATCCAAAGAACCACCTGTTTTTCGTGGCTTCTGCCCAGCCTGTACAATCAGGCAGAGCTGGTGTGCTTTTTGCCCTGTCAATTAAATTGCGCATCTTGTGACACCCCAGGAAGCTTGCCTTTTCTGTTGCCCTCTGGAACACCATCGCCCCTAAGATCTCCCCATTATCTCGTTGATTCTCCAGCCTTAGAAGAGTTAGAATGGGTGGCAGGTCTTGCATGTCTCATTGTGTTTCTCCTGGCAGTTGGGTGTTATTTGTTAGTTTTAATTGTACGGTATGATTATTTCAACTAGACGCTGTCCAGACTTGTCATAGAGAGGCTTTACACATTTCTGCAATAAATAAATAAAGGTCCAGAATAAATCCAGTTTTTGACTGCTCTTCGGTTTGAAGAAACTGTACTTGCTTAGATGGAGAGTAGTAAGAAGCCATTTCTGCTTTCTCTGTAATTTTAACCTCGGTCTTGCCATCCATCAACCTAAAGCTTAGTTTAAACAAAGGGAAACAAGGGGAGCTTTTGATTTAACAATTAATAGAGCAATCAAAAGATGAGAAGAGAGACCATTTCCCTCCAAGAACCAAGTCAGCACATTGCCTTTCTCAGCTGGAAGGCAAAGAAATTAATACAAATCTAAAAGCATGATTGATTTGATGGTCCATGATGAAAGACTGAGACAATTAGCTAAGCGATGCTTTCAATGTGAGGCAGATCATTTCTCAATGAGAAAAAGTGGTTCTCAGGTAAAATTAAACATGGAAAGAAATTGAAGAAGGAGAAGTAACAAGGATGAGAGTAGAAATGATTGCAGGAAGAGAATAATAAAAATCAAGTATCAAAAAAAGTTTCAGATGCAAAGGAAGAAATTGTGGAAGCTGCACAAAACAAAATCAATTGCGTTTCCGGATGCCACAGCAGGGTGTGGAGTTACGATAATGGGATATGTGAAAAAAAATAATGGCATGATGAAGGAAAAGAGGTTGTGGATGAAAAAATGCATATAAGGGAAGGATTGCTGCAAAATAGAAAGCTGACGGATGTTTAATAATATGAATCGAAACAGAAGAATTTGCAAAAATGCATATAGTTTGAAAAAGCAAGGAATGGTTAAGATTAAAAGAATTCAAGAAAATGCAGGGCAATTTTGATGGAAATAAAATGCCTAATGTTTTGCAAGTAGGGAGAGAGGACTAAACAAGGAATCTCCTGCAGAGTTCATGGAATTAAAAATAAAAGTGATGAAATGAAATTCTCCTTGAAAAGTGAAATGAGAAAATGTTGGAAGGAATATTTTAGAGAGTAATACAGTAAATGGAAGAGGGAAACTGAAATAAGTACTGTTCAACTTTAGTATCTAAGGAACAAGTGCTGAAAAAGGAAGGCCTGCATGTTGTAAGGATGTTGAAAAAAGGCTAATATGGAATTATTGGAGAACCACTAAAATTTGGATGCTGTATGTTCTGTTTACTATATGTGTACAGAATGCATTTATGTCTGATGACTGGAGCAGTACTGTCATTACTGCCTATACAAAGCAAAAAATTGCAAGGACAAATGCAAATATTTCAGGGGAATTACAGTATATTTATTGTGTCTGGGAAGCTATTGTTGTGTTCCACACCAGTAACCTACACTTTGAAGCCTGTTCTTAAAGGAACAATGTCATTTATTTCCAAACAAATAAACAGTTTTTCTTAGTGTAAGCTCTGGCACGCTTCCACGATATTCCAGGCAAACTGCCAACTATTCACATAACAACTACTCACTCCCACTAATTAGTCCCAAAGCCAGAAATTCAGAGTTTAACAAAATGCAGAGATGATGTCTTCAAATTAGGACAAGACATGAGACTGGATACTCAAACCACAATACTCCATTCAACAAGTTGTTCTCTGCAGAGGTCCTTTTCCCATCACACCCCTTTTAAGTCCTATCGGGTATGGCCAATCACCAGTCAGCTGTGGCCCAGCCCCTTCTCCTCCTTTGCTGCTGTCTGCTAATGCGCCTTTGCGCTCATGCACTAATCAAGGCCTCCTCTCCACTGCTGTCAGAAGCCGAGGGCCCCTGATAGCTAGTGGATGGCCCAGCCACAAGCTCAGCTACATCAGCTGGTTCCTCCCTTACATCCATATCTGGCTCCAGGCCTGCCCCAAGTACAATTTGGCTGCCAGATTCACAGCATGCTGGTGAGCCACAACAGCTATTTAGTAGAATTTTGACTGAAAAAGTATCAAAAATGACAACTTGGAAAGTGCACCATGGCTTTAGAGAAAGCAGGGAGAGCACAGATGGATTTTTACTCTTCGGTAGGTCCTTAAGAAGAATATGAGATAGAAAATATCTTGATTTAGAGAAGGCATGTGAGAGTCGCTTTATAGTAGGATGGGTAGCATATAAATTAAATAATAACTCCCTTTTTTCAGCCCTGTAATCCCTTAATTCAGGGTAGAGTTGGGGCAACTGGATCAAGCTGAGCATTTATTGGCCAGGTAACCTCCCCGACACCACATGGAGTTCACAGCAGATTTTTTTTTTCTTTGCGCCCTAGGAAAGAAATATCTATTTCTATCTAGGATTGAACTTCAACCTTCAGAATTGGAGGCAAACATCTTCACCACTAAGCCTGCTCTTTGGAAGCATGCAAATACAAGTAGATCTATGGGTCTGCTTTGGTGGGAAAGTAACAGTATTTTGTGTGCCTTCAGCAAATCAAAGAGAGAAGCAACCTGGAATTAAGGAGAAACATTCTAACAGTGAGGACAATTAACCAGTGGAACAGCTGGCCTCCAGAAGTTGTGGGTGTTCCACAGAGGTGGTATTCAGCCAGTTCCGACAGGTTCTGGAGAACTGGTAGCGAAAATTTTGACTGATTCAGAGAACCACCTCTGATTGGCCAACACTGGCAAATAACACCTCTGATTGGCCGACAGCATAGCCACACCCACTAAGCCACACCCTCAGAACCGTTAGTAAAAAAAATTGAATCCCACCACTGGTGTTCCATCACTGGAGGCTTTTAAGAAGAGTCTGGACAGCTACTTATCTGAAATGGTATAGGATCTCCTGCTTGAGCAGGGGGCTGGACTAGAAGACCTCCAAGGACCCTTTCAGTTCTATTTTGTTCTATTCTATTCTATTCTATTCTATTCTATTCTATCATATAATCATGTTGGACACATGACAATGGAAGTGACTTCAGACAACATTGCTCTCCCAGACAAGAAATAGAGATGACCACCAACCTCTAGAGTCGAACACGACTGGACACAGGAAACGTTTACCTCTTTACCTGATAATGGTTAGGGATATGAATGTAGCTGATAACATTCTTAGCTGAAAGCCCAAATGATGTGCAGCAAACATTAGGTAACAACAAGAAACACTTCTAAAAATGAATGTTTCAAAGACCATTTTATTTCTGTTTCACAGAGAAAACCGAGTAAGAATAATAAATCATACTGTATATCAAAGGAAAAAAAATATTGAAAATTGATTAACTGGTGCACCAGTGAAATGCTTCTTAAAGATAGGGAAAATAAGATATCCAATTACTGGTAGAAACTTGGTACCAGTAGGTAACATGTTGTCATCCAAAGAAGCAAAAAGGGCCATGAGTTAGACCATGTTTCTGCCAGCTTAGGTGCCTAGAAGTTAATAGTGGGTATTTCAGAAGAAACATAGGAGATTGCTGAATGCAGTGGGACCGCATGGTTAAGTGTGTGTGTGGTGGTAAAACAAGAATGAAGAAGTAATGAAAGTGTGAATACAGAGATGTATCTCCTTTATGGAAGAAGCACATTTCAGTGGCTTCGCTAAGGACAGAAAATAAAGTAGTATTGTATCAAATTGGACAACAAGTACACAAATGAAAAAAAATGGTTGAGGGAGAAGAACAAGGAAAAGTCATGGTTGGATGGAATTGATGAGATCTTCAGAAAGAGAAGTGAGAGCTTTAAAGAACAAAGGAACTGTACAAAACAGTGGATGGACGTGAGAGAAGGTGAGCATGCATGGAGAGGTACGGCAAATACTATCTGTGTTAAGTGTTTATTTACTCAGTGTTGATAGCTGTGATTCCAGGTGGTTTACACTGAAACAGATAAAATGCACACTATAGTAACCCATGCAGCAGTTGGGTATCTTCCAGACTATGAACACAAGAAGGAGATGGGCTCTGCAGCACATACACAAACACAAACACAATGCACAGAGGTCCCCAAGCTCAACATAAAACCAAGCTTTCAAAGTCTTATGGAACAGCCAGCAGGGATGGGCCAACCTAATCTCTTAGCTATGTCCTTTTCTACAATGGTGTGCCCTTTCTTAGCCTGTTTTTGCAGTCACCATCTCAGTGCTTGTCCTGAAAAGTAGTTGTTTCTTTGCATGTAAAATAGTTGTGAAAACTTTTCTGTCTTGAGCAAAACTGCAGGCCTAAATGTGAGATGTACCAAAATATACCCACATTCTTGTAAAAATTTTTTTAAAATAGGTGCACTTCAGATTTGTAAACTGGGTTTAGGAAATTTGCAAAGTCGAGGTGGGAAAAAGAGCATATTTTCCCCGCCTTAATTTAAGACTTCCTTTGTGCTTTTTCTGAGAGCCCTCAGCTCGAACCAGCAGGACCCAGAAATAAAAGGGGCACAAAGGAAAGTAATCACAAGGGCCATTAAGCAGGCATATTGTTGCAGCCTGATTCCAGCACACTTCCAAAATTGGTGAGTGTCTTTGCTTGGCTACATTCAATTCCACTCATGCTGACTATGGTATGACAGACATGAGTCACCTCTGAAGTTAAGCACTGAACCAATTCTGGAACTTTTACTGACAAATGCCCAATTGGGCACCAATCCACTCAGCCCCCTGTCTTCTAAGTCACCAGGTGGAAGCGCCTGGAAGGACTGCCACTGTGTACACAACAGCTGTTTGGAACCACTTTCAGACTTCTGTCAACTGTATTTACTGTCTGGATTCCCAGATGCATCAGCTTTGCCATGGTGAACAAGTCTCAGCTGGAGGCAAGATTGCTCATTTTTTCTGCTCCCAATTTCCATTTCTTGTTATTTTTTTTTTCTTTTAGGGGGACCCTGGGATTAATGGCATTAAAGGAGAAAAGGTAATTGGCAATTTCTCTGGATAATCCCTTTCTTATCTCTCCTTGGGCCTATTTTCTCTTTAATGTTAGGTCTTTTTTCCCCCTGTTGCTGACTTCCTGGCTTCAGATCCTACTCAGTGCTATGATGTTCTCTCTTCCTCCTCCTCCTCTTGGTAAATTCCTCTCTTTTGCTGATTTTACTCACAAATCTGCTACAGACCCCTAAGCATGTGTAAAACAAATAATCGTAGTAGCTCTGAAACGTTTCACATTTACCGTGTAGTATACACTATATAATGCCTTGGTGAGACAACACTTGGAATATTGCATCAAGTTTTGGTCAGCACAGTACAAAAAAGATGTTGAGACTCTGGAAAGAGTACAAAGAATAGCAACAAAGAAGATTAGAGGGATGGAGGTTGAAACATCGGGTGAATGGTTGCAGGAATTGGGTATGTCTAGTCTAACAAAGAGGAGAACTAGGGGTGAGATGATAGCCGTCTTCCAATATTGGAGACAATATTTGAAAAAAGAGGGAGACAACCTATTCTCCAAAGCACTTAAGACAGAATGGGAAGTAATGGATGGAGACTTATCAAAGAGAGATCTAACCTAGAACTAAGAAGAAATGTCCTGACAATGAGAACAATTAATCAGTGGAACGAACGTCTTGCCTTCATAGGTTGTGGATGGTTCATCACTAGAGGATTTTAGGAAGAGGTTGGACACCCATCTGCCTGGGCTGGCATAGGATCTCTTGCTTAGGCAGGGGTTTGGGTTACAAGGCCTCCGATGTCCCTTCACACTCAGTTATTCTGTATTCCTTAGATTGAGTCTATTTACTAGACACTAACTCGATCTGTTTCTGACCTCCTTTGACACAATGGCGGAAGCTTTACTGACTTAACCACCAGCAGAATTGAACTGGTCCTATCTAAACCCTGGTGTTTTGCTCTCTGTCTTTTCAGGGTGAACCATGTTTGTCATGTAGCCCCCTCGGTTCTCAAGTGCGACCTCCTGAGAACAATCATTCTGCAGAAAGCAATCCATTTGGACTTCCTGGGCTTCCCGTATGTATAAACCCCTGGTTTGTTTATTTATTTTTTATGACAGTTAAGCCTCTGGCAGGTAGAGGGACAAAGAGCAATAAGGAGAATGTGAAGGAGAGTTTCTGATAGAATGTAATGCCCTGAACATTTTCTGTGGCTAGAAAAGTCCATGATGTTGATATCATCTTTGGGGCTGCTTTTTGCTCATTGCCTCGGCCTTCTTCTGCATTCTGCAATGATGGCTGATGATATTTAAGAGCACAAAATGCTGTACATTAATAACAAGGTTTGGTTGATGGGTCGTGTGTTGTGTTCAAGACTGTTTTAACTGTTTTAAACTATTTTAAATGGGCTGCCCAATTAATTAAGTGACAGCATTTAAGATCCATTCTGGTTTGGTCACCAGGACTAGAGGTTTAGTCTTCCAAGGTTTTGGACTCGTTCCAGAGCCCATCCTCAGAAAACATTTTTCTCACCAGAATGTGTCATTCTGACTAAACCTATAGTCCCAGTGACTGGCCCAGATTGGATCCTGTAAAATTAATCTGGGACACACATATTTGCCTTCATTCATGACAGCATCGTATGAGTCGTGGTGGCTCAGTGGTTAGAATTCAGTATTGCAGTTTAATTCTGCTGACTGCTGACTCATCGGCTCAAGTTTGACTCAGCCTTCCATCCTTCCCAGGTCAGTAAAATGAGGAGCCAGATTGTTGGAGGCAATAGGCTGACTCTGTAAACCGCTTAGAGAGGGCTGTAAAGCACTGTGACACGGGTATATAAGTCTGAGTGCTATTGCTCTCTACAGTAGTTGACATAAGCTGATCTTGAAATCTAAGTCAGATCAGCCATAAGGCGGCTGATTTGCCAGGATGGTAGGCTAGATTGAAAAAGTCACAAATACAGTGGCAAACCATTTCTATTATTGTTACAAAGAAAACTGTTTCTCTGAATATCCTACAGGTAGTCCTCAAGTTACAACCTTTTGTTTACAGCTAAATCACACTGAAACAAGGGGTTTATGACCAGTGCTCCTATTTAATGACTGTTTTTTTTGTGTGTGTGTTTTTTATTATTCCCATTTATATGCAGCCCTTCTCCGGAGACTCAGGGCGGCTTACAATCTTTAGAAGCACAATACAATGTGCTTAGCAATAGCCTTCATTCTTTGTATATTCCTGCTTTATTAGCATCATTTTTACAAGGTCAGCTTATTGCCCCCCACAGTCTTGGGTCCTCAGTTTACCTACCTCAGAAGGATGGAAGGCTGAGTCAACCTTGAGCCTGGTGAGATTCGAACATGCCTTAATTACAGGCAGCTGGCAGCTAAGTACTAAGTGCTTAACACGCTGCACCACCGAGGCTCTAATGACTGTTGCAGCATCCCCACGGCCACATGATCATAATTCAAGTGCTTGGCAACTGACATGTCTTTGTGACAATTGGACGGTCCCCGGCTGATAGGATCCTCCTTTGTAATGTTCCCAGACGGCTTTTGGCAAGCAAAGTCAGTGAGGGCATCCAGATTTCTTTCATGACTTCTTGATTCACTCAACAACTGCAACAATTCATTCAACAACCGTTGCAAAAACAAAGTCATAAAATCAGGCATGACTCATTTAACAACCACCTTAGAACCGTAATTCTGGTCCCAACTGTAGTCGTAAGTTGAAGACTACTTTTATTTCTGATTAATTGTCTTGATAAGTGCCATATTAATAGTCTCCTCACTAAAGTCAGCCACTGTTCTTCCCACCCCACCCCACAGGGCAAACCTGGCCCTCCTGGAATGGCTGGATTTAAAGGAGAAAAGGTAAATTGTTCAGCATGTACCATTCAGTTACAAGTGTTTGTTCATTCAGAGTTTAATAAAACTGTGAATGTAACTGTTTACGTGTGTATCTGCATGCTTGCATAATATGCATATACTGCTCTGTCTTTTCCTTCATTATCCTTGCTTGGATTATTTACTGAGTTATTCAAAGAACACATACATCTACAGACTTAAATTTAGGCTCATAAGCCTGAATCTTTATCTTCTTTTACAAGGCAGAGATTCCAGTGGCATGCTCACAATGCATGAACATATAAGCTTCCCGTCTTGGTGAAGGCTACATATTTGCAGGTTTAACCTAATGATCTTCCATAGAAATCTGCAAAGTTTACTGGGAACTTATAATCATCACTGAGGCTGTTTAATGTCACTTAATGACAGATTTTCAGATTCTTTATGTGAGCACCAAAATCAATTCAGTGTACCACCTTTGAGCTGCCAATAGTGCTTAATACCGTATTATTGCTTGCTTGGAATGAAGAAACATTGCCACCCCGAGCTGTGGTTTATGCTTTCATTTATTCCTCCCCCTTTTCCCAGTTTAATTATTTGATCAATAGGCTGTTTCTATCTCAGAAACTCCAGTATGGCCCATTTGCTTCTTTCAGTAACCCACCTGTGTTTGTCTATTCCCTAGGGAGATGCTGGACCCATGGGCAAACCTGTGAGTAGGACCATGCAGGAAACTTTTGTGTTAAATATTTGCAGAGCAGCCTCTACTCTGCTGTGGAAAACCTTGCAACTAGGAGGGATGGCTGGATTGCTGGATCATAGCAGAGGCGAAGTCAGGAGACCACAGCTTTCAATAGTTCAGAAGACGGGTTTATTTACAAGCTATCTTGTTCAACATACAGAAATGAAACAGAAAGTAAAGGCTAGGGCTAAGAGCCCAACACACTAGCATCCTACATCTAGTACAACACCACCATGAGGCTGGGAGCTAAGCCTCGGATATTTATACCTTTTCATACTAATGATGATTGACACATCACACGAGCTTCCAGCATGGTTAAGATCTGCCCAGCAGCAGACTGGCTGTCTCCAACTTGTGAGTGTATGTGTGACCAAGGCCTAGTCAGCCATTTTAAATGCACATTACAGTAAAGAAATTTTTTAATAGAGTGCGAAGTGAAATAAATTCAACGTTTTCTAATGGTGCTGTGTTCTGTCCAAAATCACCTTCTGTGGTCAGAATAGCACAGTGATGGCGAACCTTTTTGGCACCAAATGCCAAAAAGGGAGGTGAGAAGTGGGTGTGGCCACCCACGTGCTACTTCCTGTTTGGGCTTGGGAGAGCAGGCACACATGCAGAGGGAGGAGCATAGCACATGCTATGCCCCTCCCCCGTGTGCGCGGGTGCTCTCCCAAGCTCCCAAAATGCCAAAAGAGAATGTGAATTTAACTTTACTGTTCACGGTTTTTTTGGGGTGTTTGGGGGCTTGGGAGAGCGAGCGCAGGTGCAGGGGGGAGGGGGGTTCCCCTGCCCCCCCATGTGAGTGCACGTGCCCTCCCAAGCCCCCAAAACACACAAAAAATGCAAATTTAACTTTACTGTTTGTGGGTTTTTTGGTGTTTGGGGGCTGGGGAGAGTGAGCACAGGTGCAGGGGGGGGGTAAGAGGAGATTCCCCTGCCCCCCCCCCCC
>JANHFR010002826.1:62035-75429 GCA_032468015.1 Mimophis mahfalensis | reverse complement strand
GAGAATGCCCTCCCCCTAGGCACTACCCACCGACATTCGGTTATCGGCGGTACCCGAAGGAGACCCTCCCGATGGGCGCGAACCGGCCGGTGGGAAGATGAAGCTGGCAGCAGATGTCCCCTCTGATGACAGATCTGTAGGCTAAAATGTATGATGAACTGTTAAGGGACCCAGATACGTTTAGCCTATCAAAGAGAAGGATTGGGGTGACATGATAACTGACTTCGAGTACTTGAGGGACTGTCACAGAGAGGAGGGGACTGGCTTATTCTCCAAAGGCCCTGAGAGGAGGGCAAGAAGGAAAAGGTGAAGCTTGTTAAAGACACATCCAACCCAGAAGTAGGGAGAAAATTCCTGACTGTGAGAACAATTAATGGAATAACTGGCCTCCTAGAGTTGTGGACGCTCCATCACTGGAAGTTTTCAAAAGTAGACCATTCAGCCAGGTTTGTATAAGGTCTGCCTTGAGCAGAAAATTGGACTAGAAGATCCCCCAAGATCCATTCTAACTCTTTTGTCCTACGTTCTAGGTTGGGATAAGGTATTGTTACCCCTTTAAGTGTGTCTAAATCTTAGAAAACAGAAAGTATTCTCTTCTTTGAGTCTACAGAAAAATTAAGGAGGGTCCTTTCTGAAATGTTTCCTATATTTTCCCCCACTTGTAGACTGAGCAAGACCAATGGCTTGATTGCAGGTCTTCCCTCTACCTCTCACGATCATTCCCACATATCATCACAGGGACCTTCAAGCGGTCCTCCATGAAAGTTTCATGAATTCCTTCAAGGACTTCATGTATAAAAGTGAGATGGAGAAAGTTTTAAGCTGAAGACCATCACAAGAAATTCTCTAGGAGGTGCTTGCATGGGGATCTGAACTGGTAGTAGGAGCTTTAAGAAGACACTGCCAAATGCAATGAATGCCTGAAAGGAAGCCTGTTAAATTCAAAAGGAGAGCAGCTTTGGCCAGCTCACCAATTGATTGGACTGAATGCAGAGTGGACTTAACTCTGCTGGCCACTTAACTAAATTAGGAGACCTTGCAACTATTTTGGAGGTTGATGGATCACAGGACCGAAGAAGAAGATCGAGGCATGAAGTCCAGAAGAGAAGATCTTTATTTACAGGCTATTTACATTTGTGCAAGCAAATACAGGATCATTCGTGGAGGTAGTCAGTATACAGAACAGAAGAATAAAGCAAGAAAAAGAACGGAGAAGGAACGCAAGGCTTACATGCCTCCTGTATTTATAGACTTCTATTCAGCTTGGAAACATTTGGGTGGCAATTCTGCCTAGCAGCAGACAGCCTGGTGCCAGTTCAGTGAGTGTGGTGTGGCCTAGCTCGGTCGGCCATTTTGAACACACCAAAACCTTACATTTTTTTATAATGCAATAATGAATAAATTCAGCAAAGCCTTCTTTGAGAATTATGCATCTGCTCACAAATCAAATAAATCCTTACACATAACTCTGACTAGGTGCGTCCCAAAGACCATCATTGAGTTTGGGAATAAATACATTCACTAGTCACAGTTAGAGCAAGCTCTGGATTTTTCCAGTGTTCACTTCTGAGACTAGATTTCTGCTGGAATTCATATTCTGCTTGATGGCTCTATTGAAAACCTTATTTTAATTCTTTGCCCAACCTGGATCTCAATGTCTAGCTGTGACTGTTGGATCCGAGGATCAGGCGTGGGAATGAGGACTCGGGAAGCCAAGAGTGATTCAACGCAACAGCTCTTTATTGTATAGTGAGGACCCAGCAAACGGCTGGGGAAAACTCTGTCCCTTTTATACTGTTTAGCCCAGCCCACTAGCCAATGAGCTGATCAGGATTTCCTGCCGAAATAATTCAAATATATAACAGTGACTCTGAGCTTTCTGGTGGTTTGTTGATCCCTTGACTTCTGGTTTGTTGATTGGGAGTTGTTGCTAAGATTCTATCTATCTATCTATAAAATAAAATGTGTGTGTGTGTGTGTGTGTGTATATTCCACATACAGTCTGAAATGGCTCAACCAATTTCAACCAAACTTGGTTAACAGATGACTTACCCTCTGTGAACAAACACTGTGGGGATCACATATACCTAGCACCCCTCAGGGTGTCTGTGTGCCATAAAAAATACTGGCTGTGTGCCCTAAAAATCAATAGTCCACAAGGGGGCTGCCTCTGACTTGTGACATTGCACGAGAGAGCAGCGTCAGGCCCAACTAAACACATAGAGCTACTAACAGCATGAGACATAGAGCTACTAACAGTGTGAGTCTTGACCACAGGATTTTTCTGCGCGATAGACCAGCATCAGGCCTGACTAAACCAGCTATGATATCAGCTACTCGTATAATCTAAACAAACAGTTGGATTCTGCAATAGTTAAACTACTAATATTTCGGTGTTTAGTAGGCAGCATTTTGCAAAATGACTCCAGGAAACAAAACAAAAAATTCCCGTTGTTGCAGAAAGAACAGGCACACTATCAATAACAGTGCTAATAAAGATAAATGTGCATTTCTGCTGTTAAAGAATGTTTGAGAACTCTAGAGAAATTTGATTATGGAGATGGTCTGAGTTTAGAGCAGTGTTTTTTGACCTCAGCAATGTTGCTTGGACAATATTAGGAGTTGAAGCCCACCTATCTTAAAGTTGTTGAGTTTGAGAAATACTGACTGAAAGAGATGTTGAAAAGAATATTTGCCCTTTTTTCTGCACAGGATAGGGGTTCTCTTATTAAGTGTTTCCTCCGACAGTATGGATATAGGGACTGAAAACTTGTTTCTTCAGTCCCCCAATGTGGGATCCATGTGAATTTATAAACTCCAGATAACTTTGTCTTTTTCCATTTTACCCAAGTCAGCTCAACATTGGAGCAAGGGTTGTGTGTACAAGAGAGGGTTGATATGTATTTCTACCTATTCTGAAATATAGCCTGCCTTGAGTTTTAATTTGCCAAGGAAGATCAGGACATGGGTGGCTGAGCAAGAAGATTGTGTCCACTTCCTCAAGAGTCTCCAGCTCAGACTTATCCCAGATCACACCACTAGATCAGGCACTTTGGCCTGCCCTGACAAATCAGAGTCCAAATCAAAGCAGATCTAATTGACTTTATGGCTCCAGATAGCCTGAATAATTTTCACATTGGTCCAGGGTGTTCTTCTCTACTCATTAGGATCCAGGACAGCCCAAAAAAGGCCACTGGGCAGCTATTTGTGGATGCAATAAAGGTGGAGAAATATTGATATTTTCCCACACTTACTGCCACAAAGTCAGAGGTGGGCTGCTGTTGGTTTAGATCGGTTTGCCCATACTGGTAGTTCCAACCACCAGCTAGGCCCACCCACACGCCCCCATGCTATCCCGTCCTATATATCTCACTCTCTGGCTCACTCACCTCGCCCACACAACCTAGCTGATTTCTACACCTCACCTGCTGTACTCACCATGGCTGCCCGAGAAGATGTGCTGGAAGCTGTGTGCATGAAATCGCTGTGTAAGCATGCTCACATTTTTGGTTCTGCACTAGTTGTTAAATTATGTGAAGCCCACCTCTGCACAAAGTTATCCCTAACATCAGTTCTTACCTGTGTCCTGGAAAAACTGATTTGAGTCTTCCTCCAACAGTGTTCCAGATGTCTCTTCTCACACTTCATTTCCCTTTTGAAGAAAGAATATAGATAGTCTTCATCAACTGCAAGAATAGTAGGACTGCAAAATACATTGAAGTTGATCTTGCAGACCTGCTGGCAGGCATAGTAGTGAGGAACAGCAGGCTGAATGCTAGCCGGGGTGAAGTCTGGTTGCTATTCATCTTCTCTTGAAGGAAGAGCAGACCATCACATGGTCTCATGGTCATTCCAGGAAGTTATTTAAAGAAACTGTCTCTGGAGAAGCGTCTTGTGCTGTTCCAAGCATGTGGGAGATATTTACTATTCAAAGAAAGAAAGAACAAAGTCCAGAATGCCTTTTGAAAAAATCCATCAATTTTTCCTAAATAATCCAGTTAATCATTCTATGGAATTTTTAGAAGTATTTGTTTAAGATTAAGAAATATGGGGATGGAGACTTGGACTAAAACTCCTCTCTAGTATGTGGCCACCTAAAGTCCCTCTTTGGGGATTATCACCCGATCAGCTATTAAATCAGTATTGCTCAATTTCAGCAAATTTAAGATGTGTGGACTTCAACTCCCAGAATTCCCCAGCCACCCATGCTGGCTGGGAATTCTGGGAGTTGAAGTCCATCTTAAGTAGCTGAGCTTGAAAAACATTTCATTGATTATAATTTCGGCATTTGCCAACCAGCATATATTTATGACAGTTGCAGCATCCTGGGGTCATGTAATCACCATTTGCGACCTTCCTAGCCACGTTTGAAGAATGGGGAAGCTGGATTTCTTAATGACTCCATGATTCACTTAACTGCTGTGATCCTCTTAACAACCGTGGCAAAAAAGGATGCTGCAAAGGTCATAAAACTAGGTGAAGTTCAGTTATCAACTGCCTTGCTTACCATTGGGATTTTTGTTTCCAGTTGTGTCATACTTCAAGGACTACCTGTAGATCCCTAGATAAACTTAATATCCCAAATATGCAACCAACATAAGGTGGACAAGGAAGGCAAGGCCCATAATCTACTAAAGGTAGTCCTCAACTTATGACTAAACTTGAGCCCAAAATTTCTGTTGCTAAGTGAAACATCATATAAGCTTTATTATCACAGTTGTTCAGTTAATCACTGCAGTTATTAGTAACATGGTTGTTAAGTGAATCTGATTTCCCCACTGACATTACTTGTCAGAAGGTCACAAAATGTGAGCACATGACCCCAGGACACTACAACCGTCATAAATATGAATCAGTTGCCAAGCATCTGAATTTTGATCTTGTGACCATGGGGATGCTGCTAAGATCACAAGTGTGATAAATGGTCGTAAGTCACTTTTTTCAGTGTCATCATAACTTTGGTCACTCAATGAACTGTTGTAAGTTGAGAACTACCTGTAGTCTACTAGTAGACTTCCTTGAAATTTTGAGAGAGAAAAAATCTCACCCTCCCTTACATTGTTTGCTGCTTTTAAAGCACTTATCTCTTGGGAAATGGATTTTTTTAGCCCTCGCTTTGCCATCCTGAGTTATCAGAAATGCATCTTGGTCTAAGATCTAACAATGGGGATAGTGTCTCTTCTTGGCTGCAGCTTCGGGCTTCCATCACTCTTAGCTCACCCGAACTGCTAGCCAGAACTGCATCCCACTCTTTTCCCCATAACTGTGTTGGCCTGGTAAACTGACAGGAAACGCACACACACACACACACACACACACACACACACACACACACCAGTTATTTTAGTCTCCAAATGTAGGCTGAAATTGGCTGCTCCAGAAGCCCCTGGCAGATTTTGTGAAGGTTTTTATTTTCCTCCTTCTCTCTCTCCCTCTCTCTTTCTTTTTTTCCACTTTCCTGCATTTCAAGTTAGCCCTCTCCTTTGCTTGAGGCCAGCCTCTTCCCTTTCAAAATCTAGTAATGTGCACTTTAGTGCTCCTGTATTGTTGATGAAGGCTGGCAGAGACACGAGACACATTTTAGAAGCCTTCTAAGAATACAAGATGAACTGTGAGGATCGGACTGAAGGCTTAACCCTTGTGGGGAGCAGGATAGAGGTCCCTCCAGCTTTATGTTTCCAAGCAAGAGGCACTAGGGTCTGCCACTGATTCTGGATGCTGAATCAGTCCTCTGAAAAATTCCCTGCCTCCAACTCTATCCAATTTCCCTTTAAAACTATTTGATTTGGCAGCTATCTTTGGGTAGCGCATGCCAGCGGCTGGCCTGTGGATGAAGCCTTTCTTCCTAGATCTTTTGGAGTTTTTGGTAAAATAAGTTTTTGGTCCAATCTGAGCTGGGTTTTCCAAAGGACACAGGGCAACATGCTTGAAGCAGAGATGAAGTTTATTCGAGAGCATGACAATCACAGGAGAGACAGTAGTAGTTCCTTTATAGGGAACCTTTTCTATTGTTCTTAGAAAGTATGAAAAATCAGGCTACCTTCTAGGGTTTACTGGAAAGCAGGGCAAATCCGATAAAGGGGAAAAAAATAGCTTGGCTCCCTCGAAGGTCTTGCAATCTTGACCTTTTATTATCAATGGTGGACATATGTCCAGGCCAAAATATTCTGGAAAAAAATAAGTTTGGCTTATGGAGATTATCGGAATTAGCTTTCAGTTGAAGCCAGAGATGTACTTACTGGGGATTAATCCTGGACGCATAGAGAAAATGGATTGCTATCTTTTTATTCATATCACCACAGCAGCGAGAACTGCATATGCGCAGACATGGAAAGGAAACGCCACCAGACCAGCTAGTTATTAACAAAACACTTTTATGTGCTGAATCTGATAGACTTACGCACATATTAAAGGATAAACAGGAATCCATATTTAACAAAAGCTGGGATAAGTGGTACAAATGGATAGAGGGGAAAGTGGTATGAAAAGTAAAACAAAAAGAGTATGTAGATTTTGTATATAGACTAAAATGTTCACTAAATAGATTGTAATCATTTATAATATAAGATATAAATGAAGGATAGAAATAAGATGTATATTGATAGGAATAATTGAAATTGTAGTAGGATGTCATGAAATTTTACTTTGTATTGTATCTATATAGGGGGTGAGTCAATCCTCAGTCCACTGTTTTTTATGTTTCTGTTTCTGTTATTGTTTTTTTTTTCTTTTTATGTTGTATGTTATGTGATATGTTTTTAAAATTTCTAATAAAATGATTTTTTTTTTTAAAGATTGTGATCTTGGGGTAGGGGTTTGTGTGAGGAGAATCTATTATTGAAATGAGGGAGTTGTAATATCTAGAGGGAATTTCCTTATTTAGTTTACTAGTGTTTATCAATTCCACTTGTATGTAAATAATGCCTTGGTAAGGCCACACTTGGAATATAGGATCCAATTTTGGTTGCCATGATATAAAAAGATGTTGAGACTCTAGGAAGAGTGCAGAGAAGAGCAACAAAGGTGATTGGGGGACTGGAGGCTAAAACTGGCGGGATTGAGTATGTCTAGTATGATGAAGCGAAGGACCAGGGGTGACGTGATAGCAGGGTTCTAATATCCCAGGGTTTGCACAAAGAAGAGCGAATCGAGCTATTCTCCAAAGCACCAGAGAAGAAGCATTGGGTGGAGAGAAGCAACTTAGAACTACGGAGAAATTTCCTGGCAGAACAATGAATCGGGGCAAGAACTTGCCTCCAGAAGTTGTGAATGCTCCAAAACTGGAAGCTTTTAAGAACAGATTGGACAACCAATTGTCTGAAGTGGTATAGGGTTTCCTGTCTGAGGAGAGGGTTGGACTAGAAGACCTCCAAGGTCCCTTCCAACTCTGTTATTCTATTCTATTTCATACTTACTTTCTATCTCCTTCTTTTCAGGATCTTTATCACTCAGTTAGGGAAAACCAAGAATTTCAGATCTGATTCCAGATTTCAGAGGAGAGCAAATTAATCCCACTGTTGGATAGTTGTAAGATAATATTAAAAGGGTACCAGGACCAGAGTGTTTCTCAGTTTACCGACTGAAATGATCCTCCTTCTGGTTTTGCACACTGACTAAAAACTGATACTGGGTGGGTGGGTGGAGAATGTTACAACTAACTGAACTTTGTGAGATTATGTGGATGCATTCACTAAATCTTTAACTAAATGGAAAAAGCACGTTGCGGTATTTTCAAACGATTGGGTATTTTTAAATAGTTCCTAGCACTACCAGTCAAAAGGGATTTTAATATCTCCTAATATATAAACTGGGATTCACATCAATTAAGCAAGAGCATATATTTCCCCATTTCCAGGATAGTAAATGATTGACAGAATGGAAAACTCACTTTTTAAAGGCTGCAAAGTTTGTGCTAATTAGTTTAAAATAATATCTTTGAGATTCAAAGTAGGCCACTCCTACCTTACCTAAGAATAAGTCTGGAACCCAAGGAAAGGTTAGTTTAGGGTCAACATAAGTTAATGATTTATGATAATAGTACAAAGAACCAGGGTGTTAGCCAAAAACAGAAACTTGCCCAAGGATTCATGATGGGGTATCGGTAAAGGCCTCCTGCTTTCTACCTGACCCTCTGAAGGTCTTCTAGTCCTGATTCTCCTTTCTTGGATCCTCTTGGTAATTCAGCTTGTCTTCCCCTTTAGGTGATTGTCTGGGGAGATTATGGCCGCATGGACCACAAGTGCTTCATGGGGATGGCTCAGATTGTCTTAGATGAGCTGGACCTGTCCAGTGTAGTGACAGGTTGGTATAAGCTCTTTCCCACTTCCTCATTGGCAGACTCCACCATTGGACCCCTCACTCGTCGCCTTTCTCAATCTTCACTAGAGAGTTCAATAAGCCCTTCTTGTCCTTAAAGAAGACAACGCAACAACAGAGAATGCCTTGTTCTACCATGGCTTCTGGTAGCATGGTTTGTAAATATTCCATGTCTTTTCCTCCCATCACCCTTCCTCTCCTCCTCCTCCTCCTCCTCCTCCACCACCGCCGCCGCCTTCTCCAAGAAGAGGAAACTGTTCCAGTGACTTTAAACATGTCTGAACCTCCCGCTCTGGGTGGACAAAGTAGAAGAGATCCAGAAGGTGTTGGGGGAGGAACTGAAAGGGAAAGAAAAGAAACAGGTAGTAAGGGGGAAAAACAACCATCTGATTAAAAAGAACTGCCAGTTTCAAGACTGTTACATCACCCCAAAGAAAATGGCCTGTGAAAAGGAGTAAACCATTTCTCATGTTTGAAAGCGTCTCATCCGTTAAACCCACTTCAGAAGAGCATGTTGGGCTTTCTTTCCTTCTTGCCCGGTCCTGTTTTCTTTCAGCATCTCTGGAGGAGAAGCTTTGGCTGGTTCTCCTAGTGTTTCTTAAAAAAACAAAACAACAAAAGAAGGGAAAATGGAATGAGGCACTGCTAACTTTTTTTTAAGGAATGTAGCATTTTCAGACATTATGTAGCTTGCCACATGCTTACAGATTCCTCTGCAATATTTGTACAGTACGACCATCTTCCCACCTGGCAGGAGCTGTCAGCATTTCACTTCCTGCTTAAATCCTGGGTTTGGAATCCTGGAGAAAGCAATTCCGTTTGCATTGCATATCTGGAGAAGGATAGGAGCATCTGCCAAAGGTGTGGAAGAAGCGAGATCTCCAAAGGGTGCATTTGACTGTTAAGTTCAAAGAATACTAAGACTCATGTTTTGCTTTGTCATGCTTAGAGAAGTTTAATTGTGTCTCCTCCTTCAGACGCTCCTGCTTTAGATACCGGATCTTTAATGCTACTTTAGCATATGCAAAGAACACTTACCGAAATGGGCCCTTTGTTCAGTTTTGTCCTCATTGTGTCTGGGGACACAATTTGCCGCCTGAATTTGCCACCTGAAAGGCAAGATACCAAACCAACCAATTTTCCAAACAGAAGATGAAATGTAACAAGAAGATATGTACTGGGCCAACATAGGAGCCCTTCAAAAGTTCGTAGGAGAGCCCCTGGATTTCTCAAAAGGATGAGTATGGAGTCTCTCTATTTATTAACTGTTTTCAGTTTAATCCAATCTGGCTGTAATCCTAAACCAACTAATGTGTTAAGAAAAAAAGTCAGACATTTGATGGAATTTGCTTCTGTGTAAACCTGCATAGGCTGGATTGTTAGTTGTACGAATATGTGTTTTATGTAGCAATCTGGTCTCTCAGTAATGACCAGTTCCCGTAGCAAAATTGAGAATTACAGAAGCTTTTCATGAAGGTGCCTATTAAAATTTGTTGCAAATACTCAGGGGAGATACTACTGAAAATCACAATTTCTTTATTGTTCCTGTTATTTTTTTAAAGTTTCCCATGGACTATAGGAACAGTAAAAGCTGACTGATTGAGTGTCGTTGTGGCAGCAGCCTGAAAGTTACTGGTTAGTTTCTGAATACTAGACAGCCTTGGAAATGGCTCTTAAATTTTTTTTGCTTTAGTGGGCAAAACAACAGCAGCAGCAACAACAACAACTACTACTACTACTACTACTACTACTACTACTACTACTACTCATTTTAGCTATCCACACTTGATTTTAACTGAAGGCCAAGAAACTGTTTTACTTCTTAGGTGTATCATATAAATAAAATAAACATGGATACTTCCGTCACTAGGATGAAACACAAGTTCTCAAGAAGAAAATGAAGGGGAAGTAAAACTGATCACATTTAGATTTTTCCCTTACAAGGATGACAAGTTTCCAGAGTATGTGTTGATGGGATCCTGTCACACCCTTCAAAAAAGCATATGTAAATATATTAATAACCTATTTCAGCAACATTAACCTGAAGCGATTATTTGACATGGAATTTCTGTAGCCACCATTTTCGCCCTACAGTTTCACCAGACCAAGCCCATCTACAGGTTCTAAAGCAGGGAGCTGATGATGTTATCTTGGCCTTAGTCTTCTTGAGCACCACAACATTCTGTTGCTCTCTACGTATATGGACTGTTGTGACATTTTTCAGAATAAGCAATATATTGGTTTTGAATTCACACCTGAGACACACTGTCTTGTTTATTTTAGAAAGTCTTTTCTTGGCAAAAAGACAAAAAATGTGTCATCTGGCATTCACCTCTAAACCAACAAATGTTGCCTGGTTTCACTGCATCTGAATTTGAATAAATGCAATTCACAAAGGATTTTTAAAAAAATGCAAAGCAGGACTAATTCAAAGTTTGCCTCTAGTGACAAAATCTACACAATCACTCAGTTGTCTGTTTTGCAGAAAACCAGGTCTCTTTCAAAATAGCAAAATACAGATTACAAAAGCCTCGTGATGGTTTGTGTCATTGAGTCAGCACAATTTGCCCTCTAAATTACAATTTTCAGTCAATAGCAAGACTGTGCCTCCCTCAAAATTTTGACTCTGAGATTTGAGGAGCCATGGTGACAGTCCTTCCAAAGGATACCACTTAGCACAACTATAAAATATAAGCAAGGAAGGCAGTAAATGTTTTGTGCGACCAATGACAGCTTCTTCTGAAGGGGCTCTCCTCTGAAGGAGCGGCAGAAAATGAGTCCATGAAGTGCCTGAAGAAAGTGCAACTGTCAGTAGAAGCTGATTGTGGTCCAAGAAGTCCTGCCTCAGAAAGAGCAGCTACGGTCAAGCAAGAGCACCAGTCTACTCTTCTGCTGGTTCCTAAGCCAAACACATTGTAAGCCGCCCTGAGTCTTCGGAGAAGGGCGGGATATAAATGGGATTAAAATAAAATAAAAAATAAAAATAAAGACCAACTGTATTCTTGAGACTGAAGTTTTGCTTATCCAGGGATCCTTGCACATTTTCCAAGAGAGCTGGCAACTCTGCCAGTATAGCTACCTTCTTCTCTAAAGCATAGAAGCATCGTTTGAACATTCCCCAGTGCTCCAGACAATTGCTCTACAGCCCTCAAGCTTGCCATGAACCCAGATTCTGGGGTCTCTGAACTTTCCTACCTCGACCTTAGACCACTCTGGATATCTGCTTGTATCATGTCTTTGGCTTGATCACTTGGACTTGCTTTGTCTTTTCCAACGTCTTGATTGCTGACCCTCAAAAACGGTCTGTGCTTGTAAGATTTTGAATTGTGTTTCGTCTTAGCTAAGCAGCTCCGGGGAAATATTTCATTGCCAGCTTCAAGCTGTGGTCTACACTGAACAGTGCCCTGGCTCGCTTAGCAAGTAACACTAGTTATAGGAAGACGCCCGGCATCTTTTGGCAGCAGATAGGAAAGATGATGCCTTATTTATCCATGGAAAGGTCTGTATAATAATGCCCGTGGTGTAAAAGAACAAGGAGCAGACCCTGCCAGATCTGGAGACGTCACCTAGTTTAGAAATGGCAGTCAGTCTGAAAGACTGGAACCATGAATAGATAAATAGATAGATAAATAGAAATCAAATCAATCCTGTTCCCGTGCAGTGAAGTTAAGGTACTAGGATTTCTAAACAGCTTCAGTATTTTTACAGCGGTTCAGGCAAGAGTGATATGATGTGATCCTAAGAATAGCAAGCGTGATATTGCAGTCAGGCACATTTTGAAAGTACAGTTGGAACCGCTAAGACATGCTTTTATAAATTCAGCACCGAAGGAAAGGGGTGTAAGATGTGTGTCCCAACATAAGAACTACAAATCTAGATGCAATATGGAATTAGTCCACTTCCATCTCAATAGACAGTTTTGGATTTGTCAATCAGCCCATAATCAGTTTGATAGAAGTCTTTATTTTATTTTATTTTATTTTTTAAAAAACAATTCTCACAGTCAGGAGTTTATGCCAGAGAGATGATGAGGCTGCAAATAGTGTTTCTTGTCTAAAAACCATTTCCAAATACTAAAATGCATTTCATGGGAACAAAATAATACAAAGCAAAAAAAAAAGCAACTAATTCTAGGCCATTAAAGGAGCTTTGGGTTTTTATTTCATAAGCATCAATCCTCTCTTTTGTGCGGAGCGGATGGTATCTCCCACTCAGAGGATCTGATGAGAGCAAAAGCCCCAGTGAGGAATTGCAAATGCCTTGGAAACTGCAAAGAAAGAGTCCTCTGGATCTTGGTTTTTCTATTTGGGCTGTGACCTCCATTTTTTAAAAATGAATTCTGCACAAAATTTAAAAAAATCCCAATGACAAAATGTAAAAAAAGTAACCTGCCGAAATGTAACCTATTTTTTTTTTCAAAAATAGGGGGGAAATAATGATACCCCAATATCATTATATTGCCTTCAAATTGAGTATATCCAGAGGACATTTATATGTCATGATGATCTGCATTTTGAAGTGGACTGCTGGCCTTGCCACATTTCCAGATGACGCTGTTTTTTGCCCTCTAACATTGCTTCCTTGTCTCCTGTTTCATGTGACAGGAATCACTGAAATCTATTTTATTTATCTGGCATATTTATATTTTATTTTATTAAATGGCATATTTATACCCCACTTTTCCTGCCTCATGGAATTCAAAGTGGCCCCAACAAACCTTTCATTTTATCAAAGCGGCTGTTCCATACACATTATTGTTGAGAAAGGGCTGCCAAGTTTAGAAAAGAGGTTCTGTTTCCATTCAAGGTTTGCCTCTGAGCACAATTTACCAGAAAATTATTGACTGGGTGGAACCTGATCCAAATGACCAAGAACTCTGGTGAATTGTGCCCTTTGAAATTTAATCCACACTAATTCAGTGTCGAATAAGAGTTAACATTAACAAACTGCCAGCTGAAACAGAGAAGTGAGCTAAGCAATATTGGAATTGAGATAGAATTTGTCAAAAGATTAAAGAAACAGCTGATCTCTACGCGGGGGGGGGGGGGGGAATGCCCCGGGGCCTTTTCCAGCCGAAA